>JAODXP020000951.1:0-20643 GCA_027497455.2 Sardinella longiceps | reverse complement strand
CAGTGGTTTCAAACTTTTTCTGTCATTCCCCACTTTGGAGGGCAGAGAATTTTCACGCCCCACCTGTCTCAATTTGTGCACAATATCTCTGTGAGGAATACTTTGCGAGTACAGGATTTTTGTCAATGTTAGAATTTTCATGTTACTAATTCGAAGCCAAATTTCCCTCGAACCCCTCATCACAGCATTTAGCAAATAACACCATTGGATAGCTCAATTTACTGTCATATGCACCTATCTGACGAATAACTGTGAATTCGGGAGGCACGATGTGGCCGTCAGACAATCGGAAAAAGAAGTCTCGCGCCCCACCTGTCATGTGTCTGCACCCCACTAGTGGGGCCCGCCCCACAGTTTGAGAAACACTGGCCTAAAGAAAGAAAATCAATGAAAAAGGAGTCAAATGATAAAAAGTGTAACCTTAATTTAATCTGTTCTATGCATGAAGCAAGGTTTCTGTATAAATACTGCTATATCATGTAAAAATCAATGGTGTGACAGTATTGTCTGTTATTTGAAGCACGTGGCATTATAGGTTACTCCTTCATTGTGCAGTAGCCTAAATAACTTTTAAACAAAATGAGATTTCATGAAAATTTTAAATCCATATCTCTTGATCATAATTTCTCATCAAGTTATTTACCAGTAACTTGCCTTTTCACATAATACCTGGAGGCTAGGGTGTGCTCCTTTTAGATCACTTAGGCCAAAACCTTCCATAGTAAAATAATATGACTTTACTTTAACTTTCAGCTCTTAGTGCGATGAAAATGTCTTGTATGGAAGTGATCTTCCCCTCTGTGGCCTTTTTATAGTCTACACGTTTCAACTAACCATGTGATCTTGAGGAGACTTTCCAGAGAATAGGAGAATAGGCCACCAAGAGAATCTCTGTCAAAGCTGGGGATAAGGAAATGGGACATTAAAAAAAAGGTCCTGTGTCATAAGGTTCGAAAGTATATTGCATCATCATAAAAACATGGTACTTTTGCCAGGGAACAGCATGATGATATGTTAGTGCAGGCCTGAGAAGACCATTTGCTAAGCTAGTTGTAGCCCATTCATTTCTCTTTCATAATGAAGCATTTCACCCTAATAGGGTGAAATGGAATCATCAACACCAACATTTAGAAGATTGCTCCTGCCTTATATGTGGGTCCTTTAGAATCCCCTGTCTGCTTCAGAATGGCTTTCTATGTGCATGTCGGATAATGTCCTTAAAAAGACCTTAAACCTTTGTTTTAAAACATGTGCTGATCACAGAGAAATTATTATAGCCTGTTGATGTTCCAAAAAAGTTATCGTAGTAAAATACAGTTTCTGTCACATGGTATTTGACATGGTATTTTGAACATTCTGGAACTATTTTTTTCAGTGTAGTAATACCAACTAGCACAACAAAAAATGCAAATAAAATTGGATAGGACATTTCGTTTGGAACATCAATGGACACCACTAACCACTCAGTGGGCAGCACATGTTTTAAAATAAAGTTTAGTTTGTTTTTGTGTTGACTCTATCCTCATCCTAGACACTCCAGAAAAGGGGCTAAACATGCTAACCAAATGTGCCCTTTAATGGTTGCAGTTGTGCCATCAAGTGCCATCATGTTCCATCAAGTGAAATGGATTCTTTCACAATGCAAATGAGACAACTTTGATAATAGAATAACAATGTTAATTTATTTATCGCCCCATATAAGTCTAGTGTTAACGCCGTTAGTGGCCCAACACTATTATTTTGACTCAAGAAAAACACAATAATAAAATCCATTATGCATGACTTTATTAATTAGAAAATAAACATTTTTTTATGTTGTTATGCCTTACTAATTTTCGAATAGTGCTTACTAAAAGTTTACTAAGTGTTAATTATGAATGCTTAACCAATGCATAAATTGTGTACTATTTTTTATAAAGTGTTACCATTGATCCCAAGAGGTGAAAAGAAAGAAAATACAGAGATGAATTGCCTTCAACAGCTTTTACTGCTTGTTGCCTACTTCATAACAAGCACATGTTGGCCAAAGAAAGATTTTAGAGAGCACATCTGTCACTTCATAATGAGAAAATGACTCTCAATTTCCTCTTACAGCTTCAATATCACTCTCCAGGGTTTTCCCAGTCTTGACACCAAGGAGAGTAGTTTTCATGCTCCCTTCATATATTTCATTCACACCAATATGGACATATTTATTGTCTCCTACATGAACCTGCAAAAGACAGAGGGGAGGGTTGACAACTTCAGGAGCATTCTCAGAATTCCAGTGAGAAAGAAAAATGTTAGACATACATAATTAAAGGAAAAGTTATTGTCAGGTTCACAATATATTTCAGTCTCTCTCAGCCCCCCTCACCCATACGCACCTTAATGTAGGAATTCGTCCCCGCAACGATTTGTGTGCGAAGCAAAACAGGGTAAAAGATGCTGAAATTTTCCCCAGTATCTTTTTCGGCCTGAGATTTAACCTAAAGAAAATGCAGCATTATTAATACAAAGGTTTTTTTTTTTTCCTGATGTTTTAAATCATGCACATTGTTACGTAACAGTGTCCTGTATATGCCCACTTAGGATCCCCTTGATATGGAATGAAGATAAAAACACAAAACAAGGCATATTTAAGAGAAGCTGTCCACAAGAACTGTCAGAGCAGGCTCTACTTCTTGAGAAAACTGAGTTCTATTAATGTGTGTACTAAGTTGCAACAATTTTTTTTATCAGTCTGTGGTGGACGTATATGTGCATATCTATTTATTCTCTTATGTGTACTGTATGTGTGTTGTATGTTTTTTTTTTTTTTTGGAAGCCGCTGTAACAATGGAATTTCCCTTTGGGATGAATAAAGTCTACCTACCTATACCTAATCTAAAGGATGACATGTTAGCATACTTAACCAATCATACACCACTTTGCATGATATGTAAGTTTGTTCTATATATATATATATATATATATATATACTGTATATACCGGTACTTGAAGGAAAGGGTTATTTGAAGGAAAAACCAAGGTGGAAAACAGGATAATTCCACTTACCTGATTACACAGCTTCAAAGTTTCAGGTGTAGCTCCCTCAAGAGGACCTATTTGTCCACATCCACTTAAGGCCATTTTAGTCTATAATCAAGGCAGCAAACTTGGAAAGCGCAGCCCAATTCCCCCGAGGTGTGAATTGACTGAAGTCTTCAACCTCCCTTTTTATACATTTAAGAACATCCTCATGGGGTGGTTGTGTAATGTAATTCTGAGGCATCAAATTTCAGAGCAATACAGTTGTGGCAAGGGATAAGGAAATGGGACATTAAAGGAGAGGTGTGGTGTGATAAAGATTGAAAGTATATTGCATCATCATAAAAACATGGTACTTTTGCCAGGGAACAGCATGATGATATGTCAGTGCAGGCCTGAGAAGACCACTTGCTAAGCTAGTTGTAGCCCAAATTCATTTCTCTTTCATAATGAAGCATTTCATAATGAAGCATCCCTCGTATTCATTTTTACTAACAGAAAAAACGTAGTCCCACTAAAGGGCAAGTTTAGATATGAGAGAGGCCATGGGCACCTGCTTTTCTTCTTCTTTACAACTCATTGCAAACATCTGAATAATAAAAACCCTATTAGGCTAGTGCAAAGCGCTACAATAAGCCATTAGTAATTCAATTAGGAATCACAAAAAATGTCTGCAGTCTCCCATTGCATGTCCTAGGGATGTACTGATACCGATACCTGCATTGGATATCGGTCCCGATATGGACAAAATCGGAATGGGAAAATTTTATCCAATTCATGGGTCATTCCATTTCTTTTGACTTCAGACCACGACCACAGCAACCTCTTGCACACACTGATACATTAGAAAACAGAAAAATAAAATGTGTTCATCTCCAGCACTTATTTTCTCTAGCGCCTTTCTTGCAGAAACAGAGTCAGACCATAAATGTCTGCTATTGTGCCAGCCAGGTATGTGGACCCAAAGGGCCGTGCAAAAGGGCCATTGTAGGATTCTGATGGGGCTATTATCTGTCTTCGCATGTTAACTTTAATTTAACTTTATTGTGATGGCATATTTATTTATATTTGTCTTGATGTGTGTCTTGTTGTATGTTGTTTGTTACAATGCTAGCTGTGCAAGTGCAACCAATTACCCATGGGGACGTTATGTCATTTGTATCATCCCAGCACACTTATGCAGTTCTCAAATTATCCCTGGTTTTTAGTCAGCAAGGGAGATGTTTTATCAACTAAAGGATTGGGGAAAACCTGGGGAAAACCCTGTCTTGTCAACATACTGTTTCCTCATTCCCATTTCCTTATGGATTAGACATTACACGTAAAGATCACATGATTGGTTGAAGATAAGATGCCTTTGTTGTCATGAATAAAAATTAACAAAATTTAGATTACAGCTTCCACTTGGCCAGCATAAGACCAGTAATTTTAGACGAAGTATAAAAGTACACGTTCAATGGTAGCCTAAACAGAGAATGCAGCAATATATAGGTTTATGAGTTTTGTAAATTATTGGATTCCATTTTTTCTCCGGTGTAGCTAAACGTGCAACTTGACCGCAATGGCAAAGAGCCAGGCTCTGCCTCAACAACTTCTTTCAAGTGGCACTCTGTCAGGCGGTGGACTTTTGCGCCATCTTCTGGATTTTTTTTGGAATTTCATCCAAGTCCTATGATAATGTAGCCTGACTTTGGATTCCTACGTAGCTCCGCTCAATAATCATTTCCCTCAACAACTCCTTCTGGCATTCCGTCCATTGGCATCATTTGCAGCGATCAATTCCATATCGCGCTAAAAAGAAAGCAGGAGGCACATTAGAAATGTTTGGATGTTTTTTGTGCCTTAGATCGCTAGCTCCAGTTTTACATCAAATACTATGTAGTAGGCTACTGTTTTGATTCAATTATGACTGCTGCCTGAGATAATGAGATGAATGTGACACAATAGGCCTACTTTATGGAATTTTTGATGGCATACAGTCTTCTCTACTCTCCTATGGAAAAGTATAATATAATATAATATAATATAATATAATATAATATAATATAATATAATATAATATAATATTTGAAGCATGTTTTATGTTGTTTGCAGGGGTATAATGCACTTCAAATCATAATGAAGCATTGGAACAACAATTATATGGCAGGCAGATGTCTTTGGTAGACACTAATAGGCCTATACTACACCAACCACCCCCCAACAAAGGACCTCCCTACACATGCCAATTATATGGCAGGCTGATTTCTCTGGAATGAGATGAATGTGACACAATAGGCCTACTTTATGGAATTTTTGATGGCATACAGTCTTCTCTACTCTCCTATGGAAAAGTCAGATGCAGATGCAGATGCAAGCAGCGTAACGGATCATCTGATGTGAGTGAGGTTAAACATTGGGTGCTTTGAAAGGCACAGTGGAGAATGTGTAATTTATGATGAGAGGTTGAATGCACACAAGAATAGATACAGAAAATAGGAAATACAGAATGGGCACTGTGAACTAACTAAATGATTGTTTAGGTCTTTATTTTATCATTTTTCAACATTTTTTAAAACCTGAATGTGCTACATTTCACCACTTTTTCTTCCTGAAAAGTTCTCAATTTTGTCCGACAATTTTTTGTTGCATTGTATTCCATGGAAATCATGATCTTTCACAGGATACGGAAGGCCTTCCACACGACCCAGGTGAATATGGACATATTCATCACTTGACTCACTGACATGCACCTTTGAGAGATAAACAAAAACATGAAAGGAGAATGAGGGTGAAATAAGAGAGGTGCCAATGCCAGTTCTTTATGCAAGTTCACACTTCAAATGATAAATTAACGCACAAATAAATTCACATTCCTCATTGAAAATTGGTCATATTCAGTGCATTTACAGGGTAACCGTTTAAATCACATAAAAAAACTGTATAAACACTGTCCTACTGTGTCACACTCCTGGGTTCGTTAAATATGCAAATTCTAAATATTCCATTCGGAGTTAACAGTTAGGTCCAGCCAGACTAATTTTATTTATATTTTTTTTATTTATATTTTTTAAATCCAAGAAAAAACTAGAAATAGACACACATAGTAAGGATGTGCATAGGAGCTTGCACTCTTTTTACAGTAAATGAGCAGGAAAGAGGACAAATGGCCTAGCTAATTCAGTAAGAAGAACATTGGGAAGTTGGCTATGCCTTTACAGAGGAATGTTGTGAGGAGGAAGCAGTGCCTGGAAATGAATTATTATTGGCTGATCAGATTTAAGTAGGCTATATTAGCAACAGGGGATAATTTACATTTTGGGATATTTTCCCATAGTGAATGTAATGTCGCTCGATTGCTCGTTTTGATTTTCAATTTCATTTCAACTTTCATTACAGGAACTATCTAGAGTGAATCAATCAGTAGCCCTGTTGTTTCACATTGCTACATGTAAGTGTTCATGATAGGTGTGAGAATGACCAATTTCATGTAACACTGAAATGGCATGTATGCCCGTTAGCGTTAGCTTTAAGTTTGCATACCAAATGCTCCAATTCTGATACCCGTAGCCTTGAAGAATGAATTGATTCATTAAGCCTAGTCCATACCTTGATGAAATAGTGGTGACCCCCACATAGTTGCGATTCACGGTAAAGAATGGAATGGAACACTTCAAGGGTTCTGTTGGCTGCTTTCTCAGCATCAAGCTTTGCCTAAAGAAAAAGAAAATCAATAAAACAGGAGTCAAATGATAAAAAAGTGTAACCTTAATTTAATCTTTTCTATGCATGAAGCAAGGTTTCTGTATAAATACTGCTATATGTAAAAGTAATTGATGTGCCACTATTGTTTTTTATTTGAAGCTACATGGCATTTTAGGCTAGTCCTTTATAGTGCAGTAGCCTAAATAACTTAAATAAAATGAGATCTCATGAAAATTTTAAATCCATAGGCCTATCAGGTTCAGGTGAATTTTTATAAAGAAAAACATTGTAATACAAAAATCTTGATTATAATGTTTCATCAAGTCATTTACCAGTAGTACACAAAAAAGTGTAGCCTCACCAGAATTGAATCTGTTTCCGCATAAATACTGCTATAGCCATATGTAAAAATCACTTATGTTTGTTATTTGAAGCTAGATGCCATTTTACTCCATTGTTGTGCAATATCCACATATGCGGACAGGAAAGTAACTTTTAAAATGAGATTTAAAAAAATGAGATTTAAAAAGGACATCAACTTTAGGTGAAATTTCATTACAAAAAACAATGTAATTCTGGATATGTATAGTATTTCATCAAGCCATTTATCAGTAGTCAAAGAAAAAGGAATTTCAACTTGCCTTTTCACATAATTCCTGAAGTTTTGGGTGTGATCCTTTAAGCTCACTTAATTCATCTAATTCAATAGGAATTGGAACAGGAACAGGTAGGCTTGTCATAGTAAAACAGTATGACTTCACCTACTTTAACTTTCAGCTGATGAAGCTGCTCTTACTGCGATGAAAACTTCTTGTATGGGAGTGACCATCCCTTCTGTGGACTTTTTATAGCCTACTTCAAGTAGGCTAATCATGTGATCTTATCCATAATATTTAGAAAAAAACAAAAGTCTTTATGCAGACTATTTGGCTTCAAAAGATCTTCATTTTGCGTATGGTGTATCTAGAGATCCATTTTTGAAAATAAAATTAAAAATGTTTAAAAATTAAGTATAATTACAAATGTATACTCTCATTGGTTAAGGCTTTGCACTGTAATTAAACCAATAATGTATGTCAATTCGACTGTAGTATTTAACATTTGTGTTAAACGTATAGGTTGTGATGTAGTAATTTATTGGCCGATTTATTAATTAACTTGAATATTGACCATTTTTATTTTATTATCTGTCAGGTCTATCTCTTGGCTGATAAGTGAGTTTCTGTGGGGATCAAATAAAGTCTTTTATTATCTATCTATTCACCCACAATGTATCCCTTGGCTTATACTGGGCATAAAGAGGGTGATAACACACAAAAAGCTACATCACCTATGCAATGCTATAGTTAATTTCAAAAATCTCTTTGTGCTCAGATGCTACCAACCTACCCTCTGGCTTTTGCCGTTTTTAATTGCAAAAGTATATATCTCAGCAAATTCATAATCAAATCTGAAGCATGTGTCCTAATTTGCCTCTAGAATTTGGCATCATTTTGTATTTTGTGGATTCAGAGGAAATACTGTACTACACTTGTAAAAACATAAATTTTGTAATAGCTTACAATTGTGAAATTTGTTTTATGATTCCGTAGAAGTGTCTGAACAAACATTCCCTTCCAGGGAAATCAGTCTGCCATATAACTGTGCTGAGGGGAACACATTTGCCCCCTTGCCTCGCTACCCCCATAACCAGAGACCCACCATCAATAGAGCTGAGCTGTGACCTTATTAGCGTAGGCCAGTGGTTCTCAAACTTTTTCTGTCATTCCCCACTTTGGAAAGCAGTAAATTTTCACGCCCCACCTTTAAGGCTCAATTTGCGCACAATTTTGGTCAATGTTAGGATTTTCATGTTACTTAACTACTTCAAAGCCAAATTTCTTCCGGACCAATCATCACAGCAACTAGCAAATAATATTGAAAAGCTAAATTTACTGTCATATTGCGCATATCTGACAAATAGCTGTGAATTTGGGGAGCATGGTGAGACAACGGTCAATCGCAAAGAGATGTCTCCTGCCCCACAGTTTGAGAAACACTGGCATAGGCTCAGTGTAGGTCTGAAGTATACTCAGAATTAATTTGCAATAATTAATTTATTAGTTGTTTGTTTTTAATTGTTGTTAGCCTGGGAGTTCCCATGCTCCTTTGCGTGCTTATTTCATTCCACTCTGCACTTGTGATTTTAGTTTGGCATTCGCCAGGCTAAATTGTTGTAGTTATTTGTGCGCTATAACTTCCTAGCACTACATTCTGTCACCCATCTATGGAAAAGATAAATGTTTTTAAGCCTTTGCACCATCTTGCTTTTCATTCACAGATTTCTGAGAAATGAGGAGACATTGCTCCAGATCTGCACCCCAGGACGGCTTCACTGACTAAAGGCCAGGTAGCAGTGCCATCTAGAGGCCAATATGGAGGCCTCCAAATAACAACATCCATTATTTCATTTTACATCTATATAGCCTAATTAGAGTTGAGATTCGCTGCCCGAGCCCGAGCCCGGCCCGAGCCCTACCCGAACTTGGGCCGGGCTCGGGCTGACATTTGCCGTCACTCTATCGGGCTCGGGCCGGGCCGGGCTCGTGATCAATGTTCCATAAATAGGCCTATGCTTCCTATATGTTTTTTTTTATTTTATTTATTTAGCCTATGACGCTATATGGTGTGACACCCAGTAAAGTTGTATGTATTATGGTTAAGTAATCAGCAAAAAGTGTTATCTAAGCCTAAGGTGATAATAGAAAAAATGTTTGGACAGCTCTGCGCAGCGCTGAGCAGCACCTGTCAGCTGCGCTCTGTCGGCTACATCAGACCTGTAACATACTATAAAGCTTCTAATGTGATGGGGGAAAAATTAAATAAAATTAACCCAGTCCAGTGGAAAGCATAAGGAAACATCAACTTTGTTTGGTGACAGTAAAATCATGCTTCTTTCGCGTGGGAACCGAAAGTGAAAGGAAATTACGGATCTGGAAATTACGGTGTTTCTGAATACAATAAAGGTAAACGTTACAGCGCACAACGCATTATAACCTCCGTCTATTGCCAGAAAACTTCTGGTTATTTTTTTCGTGGATTTGCCAGCATGACAGCCTAATTAGTTAATGAGTAGCCTAATCTCAGTGAATGAGAGGTGCGCGCAGAGCTGCGTGTCAGCACAACGTATGGAAGACGTGGACCTCAACACTGTCATGAAGTCTTGTCTGTCAACAGGCAATATGCTTCAGGAATATGCTGAACAAATGTCTGTAAATCAATCCGGAATTGTTGTTGAACATGCAGTTACAAAAGTAGGCCATTATTAGGGCTATTTAACATGTCGGGTATAAATCGGTCTCGGGCTCATTATCACACGTTATCTCTCGGGCCGGGCCGGGCTTGGGCAGAAAATGATCGGTCTTCGGTAGGGTCGGGCTCAATTTTTGGGCCCGATCTAAGCTCTAAGCCTAATTATTCTACATTTATTATTCTAAATTAAACCATGTTTTGACCCATGGCCTGGCAATGTGGGACATACAGTATGCTATTGCAGGAATTCTCCACTCCAGGTGCTGTATCTGAATGTATCAGCCTGTATGCAAAACGTTCTGTCTGCTGCTCACATATCCACACCTGCATGTTCACACACACACACACACACACACACACACACACACACACACACACACACACACACACACACACACACACACACACACACACAAGTGTCTGGGAGTATGTACCAGACAACCAACAAGACAAATTGGCTTGGAATGCATGGGCAACAGCAGGTAGACAAACACAAGCAAAATGTGGAAAAGCAGCCTAAGAATGGTGCAGACCAACTTCAGTGATGTAACACTTACAGAAAATCTGCTTATAGCATCAAAATCTTTGAATATCAATCCTCCTGCTTTATGTTGTTTTACAGGAGCATAATGCACTTTGAATCATAATGAACCATTGGAACAATTATATGGCGAGCAGATATCTCAGCAATCATATCTGGCTAGCTGATTAAGACATTTTACACTGTTCGCATTGTAACATGCTTTTGAAAAGTGCTATATAAATAAAGATCAGGCATGGACTGGCCATAGGGCATACAGGGCAATGCCCGGTGGGCCGACGGTCATTTTTGGGCCGGGGCTGTCATTTACTCATAATTTTCATGAAGGATATTGGGCTAGTTTGATTAAATTTCTCATATTCATGCAATATGTCCTACTTAGAGTGTTATTTTAGCTAGCCACAACGTTGTTATTATTGAATAAAATTATGGTGGGCCGCCATGGCCGGAAATGCCCGGGCCATTTTTTGGTCCCAGTCCGGCCCTGATAAAGATTATTATTATATTACTGTATCTCAGCTTTCTCTACGACACTAAGACACTAATAGGCCTGTACTACACCAACCACCTCACAAAGGCCAACACATGGCAATTATATGACAGGCTGATTTCTCTGGAATCATATCTGGTAACTTGACTTGAGTCCTGTCCAGACACCTTTATGGAGTCATAAAATACATAACCAAACAATAAGCAAACAACATTAGCCTAGTTTTGCTAGCTGCAATTACAGGCCCTGGCTCTGCAAGCCATGATATTTTG
Organism: Sardinella longiceps; assembly: GCA_027497455.2. Lineage (NCBI taxonomy): Eukaryota > Metazoa > Chordata > Actinopteri > Clupeiformes > Clupeidae > Sardinella > Sardinella longiceps. Next base: position 9,356 of record JAODXP020000951.1, on the reverse strand, counting down.
CCTTCCAACATTGCAATGTCTTACCAAATGTGATTTGCATAGCCTATTGTATATTTCACATTCTCCATCATGAATGGAGATCCAGAGGGTTCAGTAGGACCATCTCTCTATTGTCTATCTTCCCCTTGTACTGTACATCTTCAGACACTATGGCATCAAGTTTCACTCTTACACTCTGTGTTCCACTATAGGCCTATCCTGTTTATTTATTTATTTATTTATTTATTTATTTAAACTTGGGAAACACATTGAGGATGAAGCCCCTAATTTGCAAAGGTACTGAGTGAACCTGGCAAGATATTTAAAAGGAAGAACAACGATAATAATAGTTTAACCTACAGTACCTCTGTGTCATGTTGCCAGCCTTCCACCCAGCACCCTCACTGCTTGTCTGCATGGCATAGGGCATGGATTTAAGAAATTACTGAAGATTTATTCTTAGCAATAAAACTGAGCTTTTACTCATTGGGACCTCAGTGACACTCCAAAAAAGCAACATTTTCTCACTCCTGACTGTCAACTCTTCAGGAGTGTTTTGAAAACAGTGACTGGGACATTTTCAAGCAAGCAGCCTCCTACAACAACAACCTACAACATTTAGGAACATAATGATTTATTTAAAAGGGCGATTAAAACTCACCTTTTCCCTTGTGGACTCCACTGTCCACTGACAGTCTTCAGTGACAACATGAAATTTATGATGAAAGATTGTATGGACACAAGATTACTACATATGGAAATACATGGGCACTGAGACATGAGAAAATGGTTGTTTAATCTAGTCATTATTTTCTCAAAACATGTCAGCACTTTTTCTTCTGGAAAAGTTAAAAGATTAAATTAAGTTTTAATTTCAAAACATCTCAATTGGGTCTGACAATTTTTTGTTGCATTGTATTCCACGGAAAACATAATGTACAGTGAGGCCAGGTCTAATGTGGACTTCGCCAACCAGGTGAATGTGGACACATTCATCACTTGACTCACTGACAAGCACCTTTGAGAGATAAACACAAGAAAGGAGAAATGAGGATGTAATAAGAGATGGAGATAGTTCTTCATTTCAATTGAGATATATTCAGTGCATTTTTTGTGAAGTTAAAAAGAAAACATGGTAACGGTTTAGAAGAGATGTGCAGTGTTATGCAAGTTCATACTTCAAAATTACTTGTACATGAATTCCTAGTTGAGAATTATTCATTGTATTTTTTTGTGAAGGACAGAAGAAAACAGGGTAACGCTTTAGATCAGGGGCGATTCTAGGTCCTGAACTTTAGGGGGGCTCAGCCCCCAGAGTTGATAGTGGCTCCTGGTTTGAACATCATGCTTTCCAATGCTTGGATTTACGCATTTTTAATCATAACAACCAGCTACGAAATCGATGTTGTCACTTCATAAGACCTAGATAATGTTTGTAAAAACTTGTATGCAGAGGTGCCATCACATGTTTATCACAATTGGCAAATTTCCATGGTGATTAGCCTAAAATGTGTTAGATGTAGGCCTACAGTAGGCTCATTATAAATGCTGGTCATACTGGTGGAGGAGGAATTGGGTTTTTCGTGGACATCATATTGCTAATGTCACAGAATAGGTGTACCCAGCAGTTGTGAATCAAAGATGGTATATTTATTTGTTAAAGTAGGGTAGACTTACTGGGGGGTCTGGGAATTTTGGAATAGTTAGATGTTTTTTCCTGCATTTGGGTACATTTTAACAGGTTATTATATATAGGCTATATTTTTTAAATTATCCTATTACTTTAGCACTTCATGTGAGATTTGAAGTTTGATGTTGCACTAAAAAGTAGTATTGCCGGGGCAATACTGGCAATACTGAGGGTGACAGCCCTGCTTGAATGATATGTTCAGCTCCATGGTAATAGTAAGTAGGGATAATACAAGGCCTACTGTATGAGAAAAGATTGTTTATTTTGGAGTGATAATGCTCTGGTTAAATGTGAACGATAAGGGAAAACTTCACTCTAAGAGCATTAGACTCTTTGCTACTGTAGTTGTCATTGGCTTCATTCTTGAAATGGAATTATAGAAAAATCCATCTAGATTCTTTCCAGTGTATCAGTTCACTATCCATACCTTAGATTCTTGAGCAAGTTAATTATCATACTTTTATACTTTTAAGCTGTAGTTTCAGTTATTACCTGTGCCACCTATAGGCCTATGACTTCCAATTTAGAATCAAAAGAAAAAATGAATAAAGTTGAAAGCATGTACTTTAATATTTTATTCCTAGTTTATTGCGCAAAGAAGAATGAAGGTGCAATAAGGCTGCATCATATTCCTTTCTATCAGGGGTAGTCCTAACCTCTATGAAGTCCTGGGTGAACAGGCACCTTATCTGTCACCCCTCCTATTGCACAGGCATGGCCCTTGGTAATAGAATATTTGGGTAATAGAAAATGTATCTGTTGAAATTGTAGATCTATTATAAAGTCCAGTATTTTTTTGTTTTGTTTTGTTTTATTTCTTGAGCTCTTGGTTACTAGATGGAATCCAGCAGCCAATTAAGCCACCAGATAAAGATAGTTCCCTGTATTGTCGAGCAAGTACATCACAAGTGGTACCAGTGAATTCATCTGGTTGTCTAGTTTAATTTGATACCAAATACTCCATTGTAGGCTTGAGCCCCCCTAAAAATGGCCTAAAATCGCCACTGCTTTAGATCACGGCCAGTGAAGCACTTAACACCTTGTCCTAACTGTGACTGTCAGGATGTCGTAACATTGATTGTTCCCTGTCTATACTGTCCATTATATGCCTATCCTAAATATTCAGTATACAACAGCTTGACCCAGCCAAGCCAGCAATTTCTCATTTCAGCCTTCAGCTTTATCTTAACTGTTATCACAGATATAAATGCAATGGAAAACTTGCAAGCAGAAAAAATAAAATCACTATGTTAGTCATTTAAAACAGTATAGCTTCCAATATCTATTATGAATGACTATTTGACATGTAATGAACAATTCCTCCAGAATAATCTGGCAAATATGACCATATTTACAATACTCATATAAATATTTTTACAATTCAACAATCCACTAAATTACCAGGGATAATACATTTTAGGATTTTCCATCTATCAACTCGTAGCTGTGGATAGATATGATAATAACTGTATTTCATGGAATTTATTCAAATACCAAAATGGCAACCAACGCTAACTGATTAGGGCAAGAACATTTTGGTAACACTTTCTAAGATCCCATTATTCATAGAGGTTATAATGCATTCACAAAGCTTATAACTACTGGCATTAGATTTCATAACTGCTTACATGTTCTCATGACTTTACTCATAAGGAATTATAATGTTATCATATAAGCCTTAAGAACTTAAAGTGTTACAAAGCATTATAGCCTCCTTTGGCCTTTTGCTACTAGGGGAACATAGTGTCTGTAATGGGATCATTTTCATGAGTATGTGCTCATCTTACTTTACTTGTAACTTGTCATTGTGCAGTATGAGCAATCGGACATACGTATGAAACAACAACTAACAAATTGAAGCATTGTAATGCTTTGTGACACTTAGTTTTAAAGGCTTATAAGATAAACATTATGATGCTTTATGAGAATAGTCATGAGAATACATATGAATACTAATGTCATTAGTTATAAGACTTTATGAATGTGTTATAACCATGAATATGAACCATGAGTTATGAATATGTTTATAATGCTTTATGGATACATGTAACGGAGGCCAGCTAGCGTGGCTAGCTCGGTGGTAGTGTGTAAATCCTCATCACCCAATTCCATGGGCGCTTCTAACACGCTGAGTTAGAAGCTCGGGCTTTTAGCTCAGTTGGTTAGAACGTTCCACTCCCACGCCGGGAGTTTGTAGCTTGCGGGGTGGCGGGTTCGAGACCCGTGTGCGGTGCGGACCGCCACCGGCTACATACACATTTTAAGTAAAGTGTTATCAAAATATTGCTTTCGTATGCCTGCATCTGTTAGCTGAAAGTTCATATAGGGTCAACGTTGTGTTGCCAAATACCGTTCTGATACCACCACATATAGCATAGCACTCAGTAGCCTCAAAGAACAGGGATTTGAATGATGACTCTGGATTTTTCTTTTAAGCCTGGTCCCTACCTTGATGTAATAGTGGTGGTGACCTGGCTCACCTGGTATAACCCCAGGTTCAGACCATTCACGGTGAGAAATGTAATAGAACACCTCAAAGGTTCTGTTGGCAGCTTTCTCAGCATCAAGCTTTGCCTATTAAGAAGATCAACAACAAAGGAGTCAAATGACAAAAAAGTGTAGCCTCATCAGAATTGAATCTGTTTCCGCATAAATACTGCTATAGCCAAATGTAAAAATCACTTATGTTTGTTATGTGAAGCTACAGTAGATGCCATTTAACTCCATTGTTGTGCAATATCCACATATGTGCACAGGAAAGTAACTTTTAAACAAAATGAGATTTCAAATTTTCAAAAGGATATCAACTTTAGGTGAATTTTCATCAAGCCATTTATCAGTAGTCCAAGAGTAAGGAATTTCAACTTGCCTTTTCACATAATTCCTGGATATAAGGGTCTGATGGTCTTGGAGGTAAAGGAAAGGCATAGTGAAACAATGTGACAACCTTAACTTTAACATTCAGCTGATGAAGCTGCTCTCACTGCGATGGAAACGTCTTGAGTGGAAGTGACTCTCCCTTCTGTGGCCTTTATATGGCCTACAGTACTTCCAAATAATCATGCGATCTTAAGGGCACTTTCCATAATAATTACAAAAAACAGAAGTCTTGACTATTTGGCTTCAAAAGATCTTCATTTCGTGTATGGTGTAGGCCTATCTGGAGATCACATTTCAAAAATAAAATTCTAATCTTTGAAAATACGTACTGTATAATTGCAAATTTATACTCTCATTTGTGAAGGCTTTGCATCTTCATTAAACCAATATGAATGCATTTTAACTCAACTGTAGTATATTACATTTGCAATGTATAAAACGTAGGTTGTGATGTAGTAATTTGTTGACTAATTTATTGATTAACTTGAATATTGACAGTTTTCATTTTTTATTTGGTAATTTACATATTTTTGTATTTGTCAGGTCTATCCCTTGGCTGTTTCCTCTGTGCGGATCAAATAGCCTAAAGTCTTTTATTATATATTCACCCACAACGTATCCCTTATACTGGGCATAAAGAGGGTAATAACACACAAAAAGCTATACCACCTATGCAATGCTATAATTAATTCTAAAAATCTCTGCGTGGATTATCCTCAGATGCTACAGTACTGACCTACCCTCTTAGGGGCTTTTGCCATTTTTAATCGCAAAAGTAGGCAGCAAATTAATTTTCAGATCTAAAGCATGTGTCCTAAGTTGCCTCCAGAATTTGGCATGATTTTGTATTTTGTGGATTCAGGGGAGCTACTAGTTAAAACATCAATTTCGTAGTAAAGTTGTGAAATTTGTTTTATGATTCTGTAGAAGTGTCTGGACAAACATTCCATGGCTATGGTCTTGTGAATCATTTGCCAGATATGATTCCAGAGAAATCAGCCTGTCATGTAACTGCCCCAACACTTCCTGATAATTTTAGAGGGCAATACACTCTTGCAAAGCATTTTCAAGCTGTAGCCTTATGAAGGTTTTATTGGTAGCTAAGCATACCGTTAGCCTGACATAGCCCGACCATAATACTGCTGTTCATCTGTATGATGGTCTGGAGGTTCTTTAACCTGACGCAATTATAGGGCGAGGGGTGAGGGCATTCAGTTCTGGTTTGAAACGATTGGACAGCTCATCTAATCAGCTTCGCTTATTGGCCGATAGTCTCTCTCCCGATGTAAACTCGCCCCAGAAGACCGTCCCCAGACCATGGATACGGATGAACATTCGTATTATGGGCGGGCTTTGTCAGGGCTTTGTCTACAGAGATGCAGGACATTTAGAATGTGACAGGAGTAAGTTTGTGAATGACCTCTAGCTTCTAACTTCAAAAGCAAAGCAGACATCCGCTGAACTTTCGCACAAATTATTCTTGAACGGTTTCCTTTAGAATCGTAAACTCAACTGCATTCAACAGAGAACAGAACAGAGAACAGATGTGGGTTGCTAGTGATAAAATATTTGATCTCACTTTTGTACAACCTTTTAGTGAATTACGTTCAAGTAAAAACTGTTTAATTCGTCCCTGCTCTCCCCCTAGCCTATTGTTTTGGTTTTATTAAGTGTGCTTGCTCTGTGAGCACACTTATTGTTCTTACCGGTATTATTCTCGTTCACCCAGTTCTTGTCCGATTAATTCCGGCCAGGGAATTTGAGCTAGGAACACTGTTTCACCTCTCACATGTCGGGTTTGTGAGGATGGTGGGTTGTAGCTATAGCATAGGCTGCAGCTTTTCGTTTTGACCATAGCCGTGGGAAGTAGGGGTGTCGGGGGAGCTGTGGCACCTGGACTTTCCATGGCCATGCATTCAGCCCCTTCTGCCATATATTAACTCGAAGAACGCACTGAAACATCTTTCCTGCGTCTTGCCATAGGTCTACATGAGTGTAATGTTTGGTTAAATAATCGATAATAATTGTCATTAACTGTCAATTCTGATTAAGCAGGTTGTATTCTTGCTTTTGCCAAAACAGTGTTATGGCAATGCATGCAGAGCGCACGCAGCACAGTGACTTTGAGAGTATTCTGTCCATGATGATATTAGGTCAGGTAGCCTACCAACAAGCAAATACTGTCAATTTACAATCCGCTTCAACTCTGTCATTTTATTTGTGATGATAGGCCTACATCGGCCTAACTTAATGCTCGACCGCATATGCCTGGAGAAGAAATCAGATAGTAGCCCATGTGAAACCCAATGGAGACTGCGCACCACAACGATCAGTTATACTTACGTAGGCGTAAACCCCGTAATTGGATCTGACAATTTTTTGTTGCATTCAATTCCACAGAAAACATAATGTACAGGAGAAGGAATGAGTTTTTCACCATGCAGGTGAATGTGGACATAATCATCACTTGACTCACTGACATGCACCTTTGAGAGATAAACACAAGAAAGGAATAATGAGGATGTAATAAGAGATGTGCAGTGTTATACAAGTTTATACTTCAAAATCACTTGTACGTGAATTCCTAGTTCCTCATTTCAATTGAGAATTATTCATTGTATTTTTTGTGAAGGACAGAAGAAAACAGGGTAACGCTTTGGATCACGGCCAGTGAAGCACTAAACACCTTGTCCTAACTGCAAGTGGCTGTCAGGATGTCATAACTAGGTCCTGTCTGCACTAGGTCCATTATATGCCTATATCCTAAATATTCTAGTCAACAACTCGGCCCAGCCAAGCCAGTGTATTCAGCACTTTCTCATTTCAGCCCTCAGCTCATCTTAATTTACTGCACTGAGCACTTGTAACTTGTCATTGTGCAGTATGAGCAATCGGACATATGAAACAACAATCAACAAATTGAAGCATTGTAATGCTTTGTGAAACTTAGTTTTAAAGGCTTATAAGATAAACATTATGATGCTTTATGAGAACAGTCATGAGAATGCATTTTTTTTTTTTTATTTGACCTTTATTTAACCAGGAAGGTCCCATTGAGGTATAGACCTCTTCTTCCAGGGAGTCCTGGCCAAGACGGCATATGACAAACAGAGAAGGCACACGCACAAGGCTTACAGACAAACAGAATAAGCACAAAGATATGCAAAAGCCATACACATATCAGACATAGGTGTACACAGATAGACACTAGACAAAAGCTAGCAAGCAAGCACCAAGCAGCGAAAAAGAAAAATGAAAAAGAAAAGCAACACACAATAGACAAGAATACAAACTAGACTGACATAGAATGACATAAAGAATAAAGACAACCAAAAAATAAAAAAATAAATTAAATTAAGAACAGTGACACTCCTCTACTAAAGTTGTTTTTATAAGATTTTTAAAGGTCTCTAAGGAGGGCATAGATTCCAAGTTTAAAATGTTTTGGAGGTCATTCCAAGCATGCAGGGCATAACAACTAAAAGCAGCCTTGCCTAGTTCAGTGCGTACGGCAGGAATATTTAAGATTATTTTATTTCCTGACCTAGTGCCATAGGAGCTGGTTTGGCGTGACAACAGACAGTTGATGTAAGATGGGAGTTTACCAACCAATGCCTTTGCAATAAAAATGAGGGAATGGCTTTTTCTTCTGAGTGATAGTGATGTCCATGTTACCATTTCATACAGTGTGCAGTGATGTGTTCTCATGTTCATATTAGTAATGAAACGCAGTGCTGCATGGTAAACTACATCCAGCTTTTTTAACATAGAGGTTGAAGCATGCATGTACAATACGTCGCCATAATCTAAGATGGGTAAAAATGTACTCTGGACCAATCTTAATCTGGCCGCAAAAGGAAAGCACTTTTTCAAACGGAAATAAAAACCCAGCTTTGGCCTAAGCTTTTTAAGAAGATGGTCATGTATCTCATAGTTCAACTTCTCATCAAGCCAAATCCCTAAATACTTATAGATTTTAACCCTTTCTAACAAGGTGCCATCAGCAGTGCACACTTCAACATTTGATAACGGTGAACGACTACGTGTGAAAATCATGTATTTTGTTTTCTTTGCATTTAAAACCAGTCGCAGACTAAGCAAAGAAGCCTGCAAGACACTGAAAGAATATGAATATATATGAATACTAATGTCAATAGTTATAAGACTTTATGAATGCTTTATAACCCTTCATGAATGTGTTTATAATGCTTGAAATGAAATGAATACACACTTTAAGTAAAGTGTTACCAAAATGTTGCTTTCGTATGCCTGCATCTGTTAGCTGGAAGTTCGTATATAGGGTCGACGTTGTGTTGACAAATACCGTTCTGATACCACCACATATAGCATAGCACTCAGTAGCCTCAAAGAACAGGGATTTGATTGATTGACTCTGGATTTTTCTTTTAAAGGAGAAAGCCAGCGTGAATCAACACGTAGTCCTACTGTTTTGTAGTGCCAAGCGCTATTCTTAGCCACCTCAATCACTGGATTTCATGCAAGACTGAGATAGCGAAACGGCAGCTAACGTTAACAGAATGGGGCATTTCAAAACGAAAGCAAATCGATTAAGTTTCGTTTTTGACATGCCTCATTCACTTAGTGTTAGCTGCCGTTTCGCAAACTCGGTCTACGATGCACAACATTTTATCATTGAGGTAGCTTTCAGTAGCGCTTAGCAGTATAAAATAGCAGGGCTAGGTGTTGATTCACGCCGGATTATACCTTTAAGCCTGGTCCATACCTTGATGTAGTAGTGGTGTTGACCTGGCTGACCTGGCATGTGGGGGTCCCCAGGTTCATATGA
>JAODXP020000950.1:15000-17500 GCA_027497455.2 Sardinella longiceps | reverse complement strand
CGCTTCGATTGCAGGGCTCCTTCGCCCAATTTCACCATCGCAAAGTGTGTGTCTGTGTGTGTGTGTGTGTGTGCGCGCGCGCTTGTACGTGTAAGAGAGTGTGCATGCACATCATCTTTGATTTTCTCTGTGTGTATGTGTGTGTGCGTGTGTGTTTGTAGAGTCTGCACGCAGATCTTTGATTGTGTGTGTGTGTGTGTGTGTGTGTGTGTGTTTGTAGAGTCTGCAAGCAGATCTTTGATTGTGTGTGTGTGTGTGTGTGTGTGTGTGTGTGTGTGTGTGTGTGTGTGTGTGGAGATGCGTGTGTGTGTGTGTGTGTGTGTATATGGTGTCTATCTAACACGCTAGTGGGTGTTTAAAATGATTTGTGTTTTAAGGCCCTGAGAAACAGACTCCTATCTCTAGCCTTTGGCATCAGTGAGACTCAGACTGCCATCTGATATTAAAGTCACACACATTACTGATAAACCCACTGACTCTCAGGGCTGAACGTCCCCATCCCAATGAATAAGGCTGTACCTCTGACTGTGACAACACTGAACGTCCCCATTCCAACTGAAATGAACGCACAGTGCCTCTGACTGTGACAACACTGAACTGACTCAGATCAGATGACATTGAACACCCCCATTCCAATGAATAGCAAAGTGCCTCTGACAGAGACTAGACAGAACATCCCCATCACAATCAATTGGGCTGTGCCTCTGACTGTGACAATACTGAACGTCCCCATGCTGATCAATAGGGCTGTCCCTCTGACCAAGACTGGCGGGCTGAACATCCCCTTCCCAATGAATATAGGGCTCTGCCTCTGACCAAGACTGGCAGACTGAGCGTCCCCATCCCAATGCATATAGGGCTCTGCCCTCTGACCAAGACTGGCAGACTGAACATCCCCATCCCAATGAATATAGGGCTCTGTCCTCTGACCAAGACTGGCGGGTTGAACATCCCCATCCCCACTATGTCACCACACACAGAGACACACCAACGGACAAAATGAACCAATGAAGAGCAACAACAACTAGCTTGACAAGCCAGACTATATCATAAGAATGTATAGTCTGAAGACCACTGATAGACTGTACCTCAATGGAGGGGCGGGTGATTGCATTGTCTTTCAAACTGCCTCTCCACGTAATAGGCTAGCCGTTCCGGCCAGTAGTACCAGCTGGTATATCAAACTTTTCCCGTAGCCCGTCGGTAACGCAGCAAACACATCTTTTTCTAGAACGAAAAACTTCAGTGCACTGTCTTGTTTCACTTTCAAAGAAAATGACAAGTGCAATTCGTCCAAAACTAAAGCCAAAGACGATTCTGCTCTGGTTTGAGCAGGGCTGTCGTCATCGTACAAAGCCCGCCTTACGATTTCCTGTACACATACCGCGCTGTGATTGGTTATCCGCCGCCAGAGGAAGGATACAACGGGTTTCTATCAGTGGCCTCTAGACGTATCTGCTGTGCAAATTCAAATTTGCTACCGCTAGGAGTAGCGTCTAGAGTTCTAGGCTAAACAACAACATCCACTCCAATCCAATAGAGGGACTCTGTGCTTTGCTCTGTCTCTTGAGCATGAGATAACTCACTAGTCTGAATTATAAACTGATCAGGTACTCAGGTATGCAGTGTTATTATCCTGTGGTGTGGGTAGTGACATGGTAGACTGATGTGTGTGTGTGTGTGTGTCTGTGTGTACAGTATGTCAGATGGATGAATGGGTGGATGAAGTTTGATGGCTGCCTCTGTCTGTCTTGGATGCTGTAACAATGTAAATTTCTCCATTGTGAGACTAATAAAGGGATATCTTATCTTATCTCACTAGTCACTAGCATGCTGGACAGTTGAATGTGTGTGTTCCACACAGCGCAGCCATGTTCAAATGTGCACCAGATGCTGAGGCTGTTCTCTGTGCTGGAGCTATATGGGGATGTGGGGGTTGTGACACAGGGATGAATGGACAGCGGAGGCTGGATAAATTATGGAAATTGCATATAGAAAATCAACATTTGGAGCACAGCTGTGCAACCTCTTTAAGCCAAGCACACACACACACACACACACACACACACACACACACACACACACACACACACACACACACACACACACACAAACACACGCTAAACATATCTTACAGCAGCATCTGGCCAACCATTGTATAGCCGAATGTGGCCCACATCCATTCAGTTTGAGCAGCCATAGCCATACAGACAGCTGTGCTATTTTAGATCTATTTTTCTTCCCCTTCAGCAGAGTGACAAGTGTGTGTGAAGAGATGCATCATCAGCCTCAGACTTATCATGCCCAACATCCACTGGCCTGCATTGAGAGGGAACTTTCACAGCCTCTCGAGTGTTCTACGTACAGCTTAGGAACACATCACTCCCACAGTCTCTCTAGTGTTCTACCTCAGAACACATCACTCCCATAGCCTCTCTGTTCTACCTCAGAACACATGACTCTCAATACCCTCTCTAGTGTTCTACCTCAGAACGCATGA
>JAODXP020000950.1:5000-7500 GCA_027497455.2 Sardinella longiceps | reverse complement strand
CACACACACACACACACACATAAGCAAACACTCACACACACACACACACACACACAAACACTCACACATACACACCCATATAAAGACAAACACACACACACACACATGCGCAAACACACACAAAACACATACACAAACATACATACACACACACACACACACACACACACACACACACACACACACACACACACACACACATACACACAAACACACACACACACAAACAAACAAAAACAAAGAGCCTTTAGTCGCCTGTGGTCACCCAAAGGAGGTGTGAAAGGCTGCAGCAAAGAGGAGGGATTTGAGTAGGGTGTGTGTGTGTGTGTGTGTGTGTGTGTGTGTGTGTGTGTGTGTGTGTGTGTGTGTGTGTGTGTGTGTGTGTGTGTGTGTGTGTGTGTGTGTGTTCGTCTTTGAGTGTGTGAGGAGGGATTTGTGTAGGAGTGTGCATAGAAAGCAAAACACCTCCAACACACAGCTATCTGGGCTTGCAGCAGTGGAGTGTGTGTGTGTGTGTGTGTGTGTGTGTGTGTGTGTGTGTGTGTGTGTGTACACTGATCATTAAAGTGCTGCTGTTACAGAAAAAGATAGCGCCCTATATAGCCAAACCTAGAGTGTGTGATCAGTGTAAAATGGACTAAATGATTAATATTCTGCATTAGGACCACATACGTGTGTGTGTGTGTGTGTGTGTGTGTGTGTGTGTGTGTGTGTGTGTGTGTGGGATCAGTAAAAAATGGACTAAATGATTAATATTCTGCGTTAGGCCCACAGACGTGTGTTGGAGTTTGTTGAACAGAGCTGAATAGAACAGAAGAGTTGTGTTGAACATGTTTCCTCTGACTGTGTCTGAATTTATGATGAATTTGTGATCAATCTCCACACACACACACACACACACATACACACTTTCAAAGTCCATGTTAACGATGAGCCGTATCCTCATGCAGTGATCAATCTTCAGATACTCACACACACACACACACACACACACACACACACACACACACACACACACACACACACACACACACACACACTCAAACCACATTCACAACAGTCAAGACTCACTGAAAACATTTTCTGCAAGGCCACATACCAGCTGCCATTCTTCAGCACAGCCTAGAATAAGTTCTGGTCAAGGTATGGTTCTGATTCTGATTCTAGAATAAATCTGCCCAGGTCTGATTCTGATTCTGATTCTAGAATAAGTTCTGGCCCAGGTCTGACTCTGGTTCTGATTCTAGAATGTTCTGGCCCAGGTCTGATTCTGATTCTAGAATAAGTTCAGGCCCATGTTTGGTTATTGTGGGTAGTGTGAGGATGGGGTGAATTATTACTGTAAAGCTCATCATGATCAGGCATCACATACATACATAGCAGGGGTGTGTTACACAGTGACCCAACTGAAAGTGACTGTTGTGTTGTCCTGTAGCATTGACTGTTCACTGTCTACATAGGGTCCATTAAATATGACGTTCTATTTGATTAGATTCTCCATTGAATCTGGCTGAGCAACGCGACTAAAATAGAAAACGGATCAAGTGACTAAAAAGTATACTAGTCGCACTGTGTAGCATTCAGTTAGGACATTCCAATTGAAAACAAAGTGATGGAACTCTTTTAGTTGCACACATGCAGTCGCATGGGGTTCACTTAGGACACGGTGTTACAAGACAGAGACGAACAGCGGTTGTTTTTTCTGCAATGTTGAATTTGTTGTTGAATTTGAATGAGTAAAATAGAAGACTCACACTAAATTACAGCCTTTCTACCTGCACAAGAAAACAACCTCATCCTTAGAAAGTTTGCTAGTGAGCAACAGAGAGAGTAAACCTTAGACAACTTCCATTCCAATTTCATAACCGTGAGGCGAGAAAATCCTTCATTATGCAGTCAAAGCTCACTGCAGATCATTCAATAGTTTGAGTTGTGGCATACTGTAACACTTCTACTTGTGCAGAACTATTCACTTTTGCTCCTATAGTAACATAATTATTAGTGTCAGCGTTCTGTCTTAGTCAGTATTCATTGAACACTATTCAATGATCTTTGTGAGCAATGTTCTGCATTCACTAAATCAAGTCCAACTAATCATAGTCAAACACAATCAAACGTCTCCAAATGGTTTTCATGTTATTCACCTTATTTTGCGGTAAACATGGGGGCTGCCATGACGATTGTCTTTCAACATCCGGTCTAGCAACGCATTGACCGGATGTTGTGATATTTGATGTTTTAACGGTCTGATATAATGGGTCTTACTATGAAATTGTGCTCACTATATCCATCAATAAAGTTAGTACAGTTCGTCGCCAGAGTTTTCAGCAGTAAAAACATTGTTTCCACAGCTACAATGAGTTTTTTGAGCGGGACTGCTGTGAAAAACACATTTGAATGCAACATCATGTGAGCAAACTCTCTCAGACACATCTGGTCCAGCTGTGGTCCACATCTGGCTTGGTTCTGGCTCACTTCTGGGCCAGAACTGGCATGCTGT
>JAODXP020000949.1:12500-19820 GCA_027497455.2 Sardinella longiceps | reverse complement strand
GTCTAAAACCATACACCCTCTAACCCAGGTCTTTTCCGGGAGCCAACACTGGACAAATTTGTCAGAGATCATAGTCACTGGTGTTTTTTGCCCCCCAACAGCACCTTCCAGGCAGCACAGCTTAAAAGGCACTACAGACATTTGGCTGTCTGATATGTAGTGATCTTTTGTCATTTCACTGATCCGTCTTGTATGGTAATGTCTATAAAAAAAAATCATACATAAAAAAGGCACTACCTTTATCTATCCCTAACCCTAATCCCTCCACCTTTATCCTAACCCTAAACTGAGGGGAGTGGTGCCTTGAAGCCAGCGCTGCCTGGAAGGCACTGTTGAGGACAAAAAATACCAAAGACCCCAGCCTATAGTCGCTGAGAGAGATTCAGAATGGACTCTGAGGACTTACTGTTGCTTTGTCTATGGAGCCTACAGCTGAATGGTGCACATGGTGGTTTACAATCCCGGGATGAGCACACCCATCTGGCACAGCTCTGAACTCGTGTGTCTTTATTTGGCTTGGCAAAGTCCCCTGTCTCAGTGTTGGGACTGTCTGATGCAAACGGGTGCAATCCGGAGACAATCCTGCCTCTTGTCTGTGGGTGGACCCGCTCCCAGAGGACACAGCCAAGGTTATGTTTGATGCTCAAGTGTTAAGACACTCAGAATGCCATTGTGTCACAAACACTCTTGGATGTCAAACACACACACACACACACACACACACACACACACACACACACACACACACACACACACACACACACACAGATGTCTTTGACAATAAGAAAGTTGTATTCCCCTATCTGCAAGCCTCCTCTTTTTTACTTCTAGAGAAACTGGGTTTCAATGCAGTAATCGAGCCACTGCTTACTGTACATGCTGTTTGCTGCTACAGGTTTTATACCAAAGCCAAAATATGTAGGGCCCTATGAAATCCGTTTTATTTTTTTCTCCAAATTCTGTTTTTAAGGATTTATTTTTAACAGTTTCGGATTTTTATCTTTTTTTATGGCCCTATACAATCTGATGGGGGAAACTTTGTTTACTTTATACTAGCCCATTGACAACAATGTCCTATCAGGGAAAGAGCCAGCTGGGCTAAGCATAGAAAGGTTGCGCATAGCAGTGTAGGCTACAAACTCACATGGTGAACGACGTGATGGTTATTTTAAAATTCCGTTTTAATGTTGTGATTCCATGATTCCGTCTATGTTTTCGGTTTTGCGGAATCCATAGGGCCTTAAATATGTAATTGTCTTCAGGTTGTTCCTGCCTGTCGCTACCCACCAAATAAATACACTCTTCAACACAAAGAGACACAGTAGATGGATTGATCAAATATAGGCTAAGTAGTTTCATGAAAACCTACATGTAAATATTATTGACAGCTTTGCTAGGCAGCTTACCACATTGTTTTCATTTTTATCAACTGGACCACATTTGAAATCTATTTTTAGATCCCCACTAACAGAGTGCTTCAGTTGCCTGCTCAATGCTAGCCTAACAAGTCGCCACACAATAAGTTAAAATGTATAGTATGGACACAATCTTTCAAACTGCGTCGATGGCTAAAACCAATCTAGAACAATGAACAAGCCGATTCAAACAACGGCAAGCCCGCCTAACGACTCCCTGTCCACACAGAGCTTTGTGTAGCCGGTGGCAGTCCGCACCGCACACGGGTCTCAAACCCGCCACCCCACAAGCTACAAACTCCCGGCGTAGGAGTGGGACGCTCTAACCAACTGAGCTAAAGCCTGAGCTTCTAACTCAGCCGTTAGAAGCACCCATGGAATTGGGTGATGAGGATTTACACGTATTGCCGCCAAGCTAGCCGAGCTAGCTGGCCTCCGTTACACTCACCCTCCAAATCCTCACTCCCATCCGGGTCATAGCACCAATGTAGCCGTTGGCGGTCCGCACCACACACAGGTCTCGAACCCGCCACCCCGCAAGCTACAAACTCCCGGCGTATGAGTGGGATGCTGACCAACCGAGCTAAAAGCCAGAGCTTCTAACTCAGCCGTTAGAAGCGCCCATGAAATTGCATGATGAGGATTTACACGTACTGCAACCAAGCTAGCCAAGCTAGCTGGCCTCCGTTACACTTGTGATTGGCTAAACACCACCGATGTCTGAATACAAATTATGGCTCAAAGCGAGACGCACTTGCTGAGCAAATCAATTTGCTACCGCTCAGGTACGTCTACAGTTCTAGGATAGCAGAATTCTCAATTCAGCCTGGCTGTGACACAGCTCTTAGAGGCCAATATTTTTGGTTGGCTAATGTGCACACACTGCGCGCACTGTGCACTCTGGCTGAATCTTTTTTTTTTTTCATTTCTGAATTGAATGGTGTCATGCATTGGTTTAATTCATTGTGCTCAAGCTGTCTGGGTGTACTTATCAGCACCGTGTGTGTGTGTGTGTGTGTGTGTGTGTGTGTGTCTGGCTCTGTCTGGGGATCATGTGAGTTGGGTTTCATCTCACCTCTATTCCCCTCATCATATTCAAATGCCCTCTGTCCATACACACACACACACACACACACACACACACACACACACAGTGTGGCTGCCAGCTTGTCATCTGAGCTCCACACTGTATAACACTGACTAATGTGTGGCCTGCAATCAGCAATTGACTCCAGTGGACTACTGATTAGCCTTCATTCAGTGGCGTGTGTCTGGACCTGTGGATCATATGAAGATGATTACCTCTGACGGGTGCTACAGAGGGTGGGACTATGGGTCATTGATAACAGCTGTTGGACATAGCGAAGAAGGATTCCCGTCTGTCTGTCTGTCTTGGCTAGCCCAGTGAACCCCCCGCCCCCCTCCCCCGGCCTCCACCTTCCCTTAATCAGAACCAAGTGAGTCCAAATACCTGTAGAAAGAAATCATCATTTCATAAATCCTGAATAAGCTTTCAGCTTTAGCTGAGCAGAGGCATACCGATGTCTCCACAGGACTTAGTCTGCACTTTTCATTCTTCATTACAAAAAAAAAAACACAAATGAAAAGGAATTTAGCCTTCTAAAGTTTTGTTGAAGGGAATACTTTACGTTCAAACGCATTACCAGGACGCATATTATTGGGAATCTGACTTAGGAATCTGACTTAGGAATCTGACGTTACTCCATCGGAAAATTGCTGCCATTTTCTGATGTTGTGCTGCAGGCTTTACATTGGAATCCTACTCAAAATATAAAAGAGAAGGATGCATAATAGGATAAGGATGCATTATACTGGTCTTTAGCACTTAAGCTCTTATTTTCTACTATGCATACTACTTCCCATACCCATCTCCCAGATGGATGATGCATACTACTACTTCTAATAACCCAGATGGAAGGTGCATACTACTTCTCATCACCCAGAGGATGCATACTACTTCTCAAGACATCACCCAGATGGAGGATGCATGCTAGTGGTGCTTATCAGAGGAATGTAAGACCTCTACTTCTGCTCCTTGAGAGGCACACAAACGTCATCGATAAACTAAGAATGTGGGCGTGGCACACAACAAGGATCCGGAGTCTCTGGAAGAAACCGGTGATCTGTGATAACGTCTTTGCAACCCGGCCTCACTGAGAGCTGGCTCTTGCCGTTCTGCGATAACGGCAGTCTTTTTGCAGCACAGCCTTACTGAGAGCCGGCTATACAGCGCCGATAACAGCCGTCTTTGTAGCTTGGCGACGCTGAGAGTGCCTAAGTGCAACACGACCCCAGACATTCCGATGGTGGCTGACATTTTCTCGTTGTCCATGTCACATAGCTGCGGGTTCAAGAGCGCTTGGTTGAGTGTGGCACGACACGTCTCCACTTACGGGCACGCAAGCAGGCAGGCAGGCAGGCAGGCATGCAGGCAGGCCAGAGCTGGGTGAGTTATGCCTCAGTCCTCACCATCTGGCTGCAGCCATCTGCCTTGAGCCTTAAGGGCCACATAGGCAACAGCCGAGGTTGTCCTCCATAGCACTGCAGTGCATCCAGACTGGGCTTTGGTCTCCATTCTGGCTTGAAGTACTAGTTTGGCTGTCAGTCTTTTCTCATTCTCAAAATCGCTGTGAGTTTTCCCAGTGATATCATTCCTACTCCGTCTTGAAGTACTGTAATAGTTCGGCTGTCAATCTTTCCCAAAGACGCTAAGAATGCTTCTAGTGATATCATTCCTTATAGAATTTCCATGACAGTACAGTATGTAGTGTGAATGTCATCATTCAGTGGAACTACAGTGACTCTTATTTGTCTTTCTTGGTGTTAATGACACTTGAAGTGATAATTTGCAGTCATTTAAGCATCTCTGTTGACTGCACTACATAGCGAGTGGAACAAGATAATTTGAAATCATAGACTGAACGTGAACACTAATGCAAACAAACAATGTACATTGAGTCAATGGTACCACTAATTTGTCTTTAAAAAAAAAATCTAAGGATTTTGGTGTTATTGAGGCAATGTAAACTGCTAGTTTGCGTTTGGGTCCGGTCTATGTTGTTACACCTGCTATGTAGTGCAGGCAGGCTCATGGAACATGGCAATGCGTGAATGATGATCACTTTAAGGGTCACTCACACTAGCTTAATTGCCATCGACATTCAAAGCTCTGTGAGACTTTGGTCTGACCAAGAGCATGTACAACAAACTTCTCCCAAAGCGCATGGTTGACCTGCCTCCCTGCTACTGCTACCTGCTACTGGTCGATGTCAGATAATGCTGTGCCGAAGCAAACCAATCACACCACTCTTTCCTCTGACGTATGTGACGCGAAGGAACAGTTTGCTAACAAGGACTGAGACCTGTTGGAGCTGCTCAAAGTTGATTGGTTCCTGACCAAGGGGGTGGAGTTACAGATTTTTGAGAAACTCAGAAACGCTGTTTAGATCAGTAGCTGGCTAGAATAACGACAGCAACGCCCGAAGGTGTTAAGTCACTGGGAGGACGTGCCAGGCTACATTCACACAAGGAAATGTTACAGTGTAGTGCCACTAGGTGGCACTCTCACAATAGATACCTGTTGAATAGAGTGCCTAAGAACGCAGATTTAGTGAGCTCGACACAGAGTGTACATGCCTAGGGCTAGACCTATTCTATCTTAATAAAGTGCATTCTTGCTTCATAGGCATTGGGACTTCTATGACTTCTTTTAACAGGAAAGACAAATGAATGATGACATCCACACCACATATCTATCATGGAAATTATATAAGGAATGACATCACTAAGAACACTCTCTTTGATTTAGAGAATGAGAAATAGACTGACATCTAATCAGATACCTTTGAATTTCAGACATGACATCATCATCAACATGAGGAAGAAACTGAGTTGTCTTTGATGAGTGTGAATTTATTACCTCCGCCAAGGAGGTTATGTTTTCGCCGCGTCTGTCTGTCTTTGTGTGTGTCTGTCTGTCTGTGTACAACATAACTCGGAAAGTACTGCACGGATTTGGATGAAATTTTCGGACCACGTCTGTATTGGGACAAGGGAGAACTGATTCGATTTTGGTGGTGATCGGTGATCCAGAGATCTGTGTCTCTGAGAGCTTTTCTAGTATTTATAGTTATATTTACAGCTATCTTTGGGTATCATTATCCTTCCTGGGGTGAATGCCCCCACCAACTGTAGTCTGACCAATCATGTTTCAACTTGGATTTATGCTATACACAAAAAAGGAAGATGTGAAAGATAGTGGATATTTCCTTTCTTTCTTTCTTTCTTTCTTTCTTTCTTTCTTTCTTTCTTTCTTTCTTTCTTTCTTTCTTTCTTTTTGTGTCTGAGGGGGAGGTGTTTGGATGGGCAACAAGGCCATTCACAGTACACCGCTGATGTCACAGGTGCACCACAATGTTAGCTTTGTTGAGTTGCTGAGTGCATTGCCCTGTCAGGAATTTCTCCCCATCCAGGGAACTCTGCTATGGAGGCTGATAGTGTGTGTGTGTGTGTGTGTGTGTGTGTGTGTGTGTGTGTGTGTGTGTGTGTGTGTGTGTGTGTGTGTGAGTGTGTGTGTGTGTGTGTGTGTGTGTGTGTGTCTGTGTGTGTGTGTGTGTGTGTGTGTGTGTGTGTGTGTGTGTGTGTGTGGGGAGCAGGGTTAGTTGTCAGATCTTGCTCTGGTGTTTGTCAAGTGGTGGCCTTCAAGCAGGTCACAACCACACGCAAGTGGACACACACAAGCACATACACATAAACAGATGCACATAATCACACAGTCGCACACACACACAGTCACACACACACACACACACACAAGTACATACACGTAAACAGATGCATGTGTGCATGTGCGCGCGCACACACACACACACACACACACACACTGGTTGAGTCACAGGTTAATTGTTTACAGACCTTACATCTGCTCTGATGAACCCCAGTATATGGATGGTGAATGTCACTTCTGTTGGTGGCACAAATGTGAAGATCACAGGACTAATTTGTTTACTTGTCTAATACTACAAAGCCATATCAGTGTTCTTACTGACTACGAAACAAACCTTTACGTAACACAGGCCTTCACTCCAGCAGGTAAGGGAGCTGTGAGTGTGTTTACTGGGGTATAGATTTTCAATATGGCCGTAACAAAGTCAGTAGGATAGCCTGTGGATTATAGCACCACCATGTGGATTTGCCTTGATACTGCTTTATGATTGGCAACAGAATTGACTCTGGGATGACTCTGTGTTATTTTTATATTGTATGTGTGTAAGTATGTCATGTGTGTCATGTTATGGATGTTGCGGGATTCCTGAAGGATTGTGTGTGTGTGTGTGTGTGTGTGTGTGTGTGTGTGTACTCTATCTATCTATCTATCTATCTATCTATCTATCTATCTATCTATCTATCTATCTATCTATCTATCTATGTACAGTATGTATGTATGTATGTATGTATGTATGTAATTTTGTGTTGTAGAGGCAGGGTGAATGAATAGCATACACATTTTGTCATCGATCTGTGAGAGAGAATATTTTACACAGGGAATTAGTGTGGGGCAAATCAGTTTTGGCATACAGTACAGAGTTGAATTTATTTAGCTGACAGATGAGCTGAGACTGCACTGCCTTTTAAAGTAATGAGGCTGGATATGAATCATTTCATTGCCAGAGAGTGCTCCATATACATAACACTATTCATTAATAAGCTCAAAATGCATGCATGCAACCCTCAAACTATTTTTAGACGTTTCATGTCCACACTTCCAGCAGGGACAAGTATAGCCTAATGAGAATCAGTGCAGTGTTGAGCTAGCAAGTTAAGCAGCTATATTTTTGCTATACTTCTGCTATGCAACTATAGTAACACTTTTATGGGCCATGTT
>JAODXP020000949.1:0-7500 GCA_027497455.2 Sardinella longiceps | reverse complement strand
AGGTGGGATAATTCTAAGGGCCTAGCACTGACAGGAAGTAGTAAGAATCAATGTGTGTGTGTGTGTGTGTGTGTGTGTGTGTGTGTGTGTGTGTGTGTGTGTGTGTGAGGGGGCAAAATTATTTTCTAATGGTGCTCCTGGACACCATTATCAATATACATCTTGTCAACTCCACATAGTGTGTATGTGTCTGATTTTCCAGAATTCTCTTTGCGCTGTGCTTGTAGAAGGTTGCTGTGCAAACATAAGATCTGTGTAAGAGCTCAGTTGAGGATGGGGTCAATTATTCTTTCAAATATACTCTGCATTTTTTATTACTATTTGTTTTACCATTAAAAGCTTGAGAGAGAGAGAGAGAGAGAGAGAGAGAGAGAGAGAGAGAGAGAGAGAGAGAGAGAGAGAGAGAGTCTTTAATAGATGCTTCAATAGATTTGGAGACAGGGAGAGGAAGGGGCAGAGAGAGAGATGATGTGCTAGAGAGAGAGTGAGAGATAGAGAGAGAAAGAGAGTTGTTCCAGAGAAAAGAGGGATAGAGAGTGAAAGTTGGGTAGAGGTATAGACAGATGGAGACACAGAGCGAAGAAGAGATGGGAGAAGCAGACAGCCAGATTATTTATTTCAGAGAGACTGTAGCACAAAGCCCAAACACATCTACACACACACACACACACACACACACACACACACACACTCTCTCTCTCTCTCTCTCTCACACACACACACACACACACACACACACACACACACACACACACTCACTCTCTCTCTCTCTCTCTCTCTCTCTCTCTCTCTCTCTCTCTCTCTCTCTCTCTCTCTCTCACACACACACACACACACACACACACACACACACACACACACACACACACACACACACACACACACTCATCTCTCCCTGGACAGCCAGAGAAAATTAGCATTGATTTCCTCGCTATGTTGATCAATGTGATACACCTCCTCTCCTCTAGTGACCCGCTGCTGTTGCTTCTGCAATGAGCTCTCAGTTCTCTGAGCCACAGACAGTACAGGGAGGCCAGCAGCACTAGACCCACTGTTTGCTGTTTGCCAAAGTACGCTGCTCTGTTTATGAAGGTTTGGTCTGTATATTTAAACTGGTGGGATGGAATCCATGCAATAATTCATTCAAGATGTGCATTAAAAATACTGATTTTACTGTAAATAATTAGTGGGAAGTGTTTCACTTCTTCAGTTATGTACAGTTAAGTTAAAATTTATTCTGTAATTTTCCCTGTCTGGCAACCTCAATTTTTAGCTTCAGCTTAGCATACGCACTGGAAAGAAAAGTAGCCAAAGAGTTGCTATCTAGTATCTAACTAGATGCACCGCATGGCGGTACAAAATATGACCGCCGCCCAGTTCTGCACATTCTCTGCCCTGTGTGTGTGTGTGTGTGTGTGTGTGTGTGTGTGTGTGAGTAGACCTATCATCCCAAACCAGTAACTCTTCGCTTAATAGCACCATCTACAGGTCGATGGTTGTAAAGTCATTAAATGTACATATAAATTCACTTATTTTGTAGCCTCCCATGGATGAAATTCTACAAATTAGTTATAAGCTAAGTTGATGTGGGCTCTTGAGACCAACATTCCATAAACATTTCATCATTCTCAATGTCACGGGTCAGGTAGTTCTTTAGGAAAAACTGCATTTTTTGGGTTTTGCGGGTTCTGCGCAAAGATGATGTCCATTGGGGGCGTCAACAATATCCATTAAGGGATAGCAGAGTGGGAATCACATGTAATGAGCTGGTCACGTACATGCTGGTCTCTCTGTGTAAGGCCTTAGACTGAGCCTCATGTGTAAGCTGGTTTCTAAGGGTACCAGAGTATGTGGGTCCCAGAGCTGGGGAGACTGGCTGGGAATGGCGGGGTGTGCGTGAGAAAATTCCCAGACTCCTTTCTTCTCCCTCAAAGCCACTGTTGTTCTGTTCTTATACTTCCTTTCTCTCTCTCTCTCTCTCTCTCTCTCTCTCTCTCTCTCTCTCTCTCTCTCACACACACAAACACACACACATGCATACAGTACACTCTCTCTCTCACACACACACACACACACACACACACACACATACACAGACATGTATACACTTTCTTTCTTTCTCTCTCTCGCTCTCACTCTCTCTCTCTCTCTCTCTCTCTCACACACACACACACACACACACACACACCTCCATCCCTCTCCCTCCCCCTCCAGGGGAATGCAGGCTCTTAAATTCCCCAACACTCTTCCATAAAGCACACGTGACTCTTGAATATGCATGAGGTGGATTGTTTTCAAGAGGCTGTTTTACGGGCTCCAACTCAGCTCCGACTAGGCCAAGTTCGCCTCCAATTGGCCCAAGGGGGCTCCCATACTGTAACATGCAAACAATGGACTAGCATATTGGAGAGAAAAAGGAACTGAGCAGTTGCAGGAAACATTGCATTTTAATGGAAGCTTTTTGTGATGGTTGTTCAGTTCTATTATATCTGATATCGAAGACTATACTCTGTAGAGTACATTATGGCCTTGAAGTTTACATTTTAGACAGCAAAATACCATTATGTACCAACATGCAAGGTTTTGCAGAATAGGTTTGTGGATATTGGACATGAGTGTATTCGGCCTGTGGCAGTGTGGTCCGTATAAGCTCATTAGTCAGCCTAGGCAATTACCTATGCTGATGTTTTTTCTAAAGAGCATCCTACTGTAATATGGATGCTCAGCATACTAATATCACAGTTGTTAGCAAAACTAAACCCACAGTTTGTAGACTAAATTATTAAAAGCCTGAGAGCATGCTGTGACATAAAAACATAAAATTATCAACACATTTCTCTTACGTAAGATTAAGGTCTTATTAAATATCCACAGGAAACACTACTGACCTTGTCCAAATACCTTTGATGACAAGATCATTACTTTACCTTAAAATGCTTGTGAACTCGAGTTATGCACTTAAACAAGTTTTAGCACTGCAATTGGTGAGTGCACTTCATTTGACTATGAAAGATTGCTCTGCTCGCTACAGTGATTCTACTCATACCTTACGCTTGGGCAAACAAGGGTGGCGAAACAGTGGCATCACACACACACACACACACACACACACACACACACACACACACACACAAAGAAGGAAAAGCCAAGTGGTTCAGAGCACACAGCTCCTCTCCAGATGAAATGTGGGGTGAAAATGCGATTTAGACTCAGTGATATTTGCGTCTTTGACTCTGTGCCTCTGACTTCAGAGGACTTCAACAGCATACCTTTGAACTTAACTGTAAATAACCGAAAAGGTGAAGCACTTCCCACTACAGCTTACATATAATTGAAAAAAAAAAACAGTATTTTTTTTAAAGGAATACTCCATCTTTTTATGAAAATGGATTATTCACCCCCTTACCTGGAGTTACATGAGTGGATAAACTCATTTTGGTGCATGAACTGTCCTCGTCTGGCAACCTCAATTTTAGTTTTTAGCTTAGCATAGATGCTGGAATGTAATATTTCCAAAGAGTTGCTGGATACATTCCAGCACTTATGCTTAGATAAAGCTAAGAAAAAGGTAGAATTTGGGTTGCCAGATCAAAATGTTTTTACTGTAATGTACAGTATATGCAGCATGTATTATGTGGGAAAAAGTTCTCTTTTGACGTTTTCTGAAGACACTTGACAGACATGTGGTCATCACCAGCCCAGTCCCATATACCCCCATCCTACAAGTCACTATGCTGACAGCACACCACATATTACTTCACGGCAACCCTCCGCCAACAAGGTGCTCGATCAAAATCTGGGCAGCGATCACCTGGATGAATAACCCTGGCGTGGCAACGCTGGAGACCTCTGCACCCCCTGGGTCCCCCTGGAGAGACGAGTGTGGAGGTGGGTGGAGGAGGGGCTCATCACAGCTGAATTACCTCCACCTCTCCCCACAGCTGGGGTCCCCCGGCCTGGCCTTGGATGCAGGTACAGCAGGGGGTGGGTGGATGGATGGATGGAGGGGGAACCAGAGGACTGGGGCCCTGGAGAGATGGAGGACTGAGATTGCATGATATTGACCTATGTGGAGAGAGAGAGAGAGAGAGAGAGAGAGAGAGAGAGAGAGAGAGAGAGAGAGAGAGAGAGAGAGAGAGAGGAATGTTGTTGGATTTTGCTACTTGTACCTTCACAGTCTTACATGTGTTCCTTTTTATTCAATCGAATAGCCAGCCACACATACAATATGGGCTGATTTTGCCAGGTGAGAGAAAAAAGTGAATGTATTCCTTTTATTCTGTTGATTAGCCACACATATATGAGCTTTTTTTTTAGAGAGAAAAGGGGAATGTCTTTGGACTTTGCCTCTAGTACCTTTACAATCTTACATGTATCCCTTTTTATTCCATAGATTTTCTGCATGTACAGTATATGTGCTGTTTTTTGGAGGTGAATATGAATATGAAATGCTGGTGTGGGTTAGAATAGGCCATTCCATCTGCATGGCTGAAGAAACACTGTGACAAACGCAATAAACAGCCCAGACACACACGCAGGTCCCTGACAGCATGCTTACACAGAGCCCGACTGATGGAGGGGACATCAGGTGTCAAATAATTACTTCACACTCAAACACAGACATGCTGCAATGCACACACACACACACACACACACACACACACACACACGCACACACACACACACACACACACACACACACATATACACACACACAAGCACACACAGTACTTGATGATGCTGAGTGCGACCTGGTTGGGGTTCCAAAAAAAAAAAAAATTAAATAAAAATCAGGCTGCCATTTCATAAATAATCTAGTCTCCGTCGCTACTTCTCAGCTACAAGCACAAAGAGAAGTCCAATAAATTATGGAGGCTCATGAATAAGTAAGTAATGGTAGGACATAAAGTGTTGTGAGGGTAGCAATAAAGACCTGATGAAAGCTTGGAGGAGTCATAAATCACAGGACTCTAATTTGGACTGTGGTGACAGGCAGGCAGCTTTCCTGGGCTGTGTGCTGCTTCTACTGCACTAGTTGTGCTGTGCAGGTCGGCTGGGACTTGGATCTGGTCCAGCAGGCAGAGAAGAGCACGCACACACACACACACACACACACACACACACACACACACACACATACACACTCACACACACGCACATACTGTACATACACATTCACACACACACACACACACACACACACACACACGCACGCACTCGCACGCACGCACGCACGCACACACACGCACACACACACACACACACACACACACACACACACACAGGTGCAGAGTCATTAACACCAACACCACCACCATCAACAACAAAAATAGCAAAGGGAGCAAAAGGCTACCTGTCAGCAGACACAAATTTGACCTGTTTATTAATATTTAAATATTTCATTTTCTGAGTATTTATTTTATCAGTTGGATAGCAAGACATGTATGAATTTTGCATGGTAATATAGACAACTTGGTTTAGACCTTGAGATTAAGCATCTGTAATTACTGAGCATAGCACTAGTACCTAGCACTACCCCAGTATACTAAGGTAAATAGATTACCTCATGACAATATGGCTTACTGTATCAATAAACCATTTTACAAATGATGTTAATACACTATATTGATGCTCTTTGTCATTATATGTCAAACCTTCCCAACCTGCATAGCATGATTGGCTTTGGATCCTCTTGATTCCTTCCCCATAGTCTTCTCAGGGTCTCTAGCCAAATCTTAATAAGGCTGACAGAAGGCATTAAGATGCTGCAATAGACTAAAAATGCATTTGGACAGCTAATATGAAAGCTATTAGTCTCAGTGGGGGAGCCGCAGCCATCGCTAATAACACGGCTAGCCTAGCGTTCACCCCTCCCCCACTCTATTGGGGGGTGAAGAGTTCATCTACAACCAACCACCACAAGCAATCTGAATGTCAATACTGTATTTACCCTGAATGATCCCACGTAAATAGATTTAAAAGGAGCACGGAAAAAAGACAGTTTTATCCTAAAAGTCATGTAAATGTTTAGATTAGTGGGGCAGGCAACATAGACTTAAATCCTCCTGACAAGAGGGCATTTTAAACTGAGAGGATTTTAATGTCAGTCACTGGGTCTGTAAGAGTCTTAACTCCTCAGACACAATACATGACGAGCTGAGGACAACAGGCCACTGTCAACATGAACTCTACATGTGTGTAGATCTAAGCACATGATACTGTAGGCCTACATGTATGTGCTTAAAGCAGCCGTCACACATGGAACACACACGGCATTGTGGGAAACAAACATGAGCTCTGATGAATGGGAATGGGGTCAAAGCACCATGGTGAGCCAAGGACATGACAGCATAACATGTTTAGAGACTGAGATTGTCTTGTGCAGTGTGTGTGTGTGTGTGTGTGTGTGTGTGTGTGTGTGTGTGTGTGTGTGTGTGTGTGTGTTGTGTAAATACATAATGTAAAGAGAAAGAGACCAAGGTTTTCATCTCCTGAGAGAGGTATAGCATTAATTTACCAGTGAGGCCAATGTGTGTGTGTGTGTGTGTGTGTGTGTGTGTGTGTGTGTGTGTCTATATATGTAAATACATAACGTAAAGAAAAAGAGACCATCTCCTAAGAGTGGTAGCATTATCAGTGTCCTATGCAACACGCCTCACAGAGAGAGAGAGAGGAAACTAGTCTTTTGTGCCGATCATCCCTGAGCGCCTCTTCAGAAAAGATTATTATTCAGAGACTAAAGCTTTCACACACACAGCCACCCTCCTGCTCCTTCCTAGTCACCGTCAAACACGTTTCTCCATCAGAACCCTAAATTCTAATTAACAGTCAAGGACCACAAGGGGGGAAAGATGCCTCTTTTTTCACTGCGTTAATCATGATTCCAGCATCAGACTCGTGCATGTCATGCAGATTAGTGACTGCTGTCAATGACAAAGATAGATTGAGTGTATAAGGTACTGAGGGTGACATTACATTCATAAATCACAAATCTAGTTGTGGAGGGGATCATATATAGGATATTTATAACCTTAATACATCCATTAGGTCTGGGTGGATGGCTTTAGGTCATGGCATAAGTTGGCACAAAACAAATAAAGAAATAATCTATTCTCAGCAGCTGTTGCAAGGCTGCATTTGCTATGAATATGGAGCATTCAAGCAGACATTAGGAGAGACCGAGAGAGAGAGAGAGAGAGAGAGAGAGAGAGAGAGAGAGAGAGAGAGAGAGAGAGAGAGACAGTGATAAATACAGTGCAATATCAGCCTGAGTCATTATTTCCCCATGAGTCTGCACTTCATCAAAGACTCAAAGACTGAAAAATACCTCAAGGCTGTAGCCTACTAGGACTACAAGGCTAAAATGATTACTGCACATAACGTGGTCAGGCACCAGAGCACTGCTCACACACACTGACTGAAACAATGCATTGTGGGATAGATAGGAGGCATACAGTAGCAGCCGGAGCTGCTGCTGTTGCTGCTTGTAGGCGCCAGATG
>JAODXP020000948.1:0-20953 GCA_027497455.2 Sardinella longiceps | reverse complement strand
GAGTTGTTGTCATTCTGATTAATGTCAAGTTGATATTGTAAAGATATCACAAACCAATTTAATGGCAACTTGCCATGACTAAGACAACTTCTAGTAAGTCATTTAATTGTCATTTAATGTCAATATGTCATAATCAAGACAACCCAATCAATGTCAAGTTGTCATGACAAAAACCAATTAATCTTTATTTATGACAAGTTTATAATGTTTATGTCAACTTCATGACTGTCGATGGGAACACTGATGATGGGCTAGTCCCGAAACCTTTGTATTCTTTTCGGCACTTTTTTTGTTTAAAACAATTTTTCATAAGATTGAGCTCTTGTGTGCGGCCTCCCTTTTTCTTCTTCACTTAAACGAAGGTGTCCAAACACAATTTTTGAAATGTCAAAACCAAGTTAACCAATGAATGATAGCAGTATCTTAATGATAATGCTCACTGTTTCAAACAATGTTTGTCATGTATGCACGCTTGGTCTTCAACCAGCCAAAGAGAGTACATCTCTCTCCACTGTTCATGGAGCTCTACTGACTGCCCCTAGCTGCTTGCATCAAATTCAAGTCACTAATGTTGGCCTACAGCGTACTGGATGGAACTGCTCCAGTCTACCTTAAAGCCATCATCAAACCATATGCCAACCTCCAATCACTGCTTAGAATGGCTGTACAGGTCAATCTAGGCTCTTCTCATCCATTGTTCCTAACTGGCGGAATACTACTAGAACACCAGGCTCTCTCTTTACTTTCAAGAAACTCTAGAAGACCCAGCTCTTTCAAGAGTACCAAGTGGAATGCACTTGCGCTCCTATTAGCAAATGACACTCCCAGTAGGCATTTGGTTGAATTGTGTTGTAGCTTGATTGTTATCCGTCTTTTGTTAGTAACTTTGGATAAAGGCGTCTGACGTAGTAACGTGTGCAAACAGGTGAAGTCGATGTCTTAGACCAGGGGTCGGGAACCTTTTTGGCTGAGAGAGCCATGAATGGCACATATTTTAAAATTTATTTTCATGAGAGCCATACAATATACAGGCCTGCCTTTTATTCATTACTTTATCTTATCTTTATTCGAAAAGTAATCAAAAAGTACAGAAAAAGAGTGTTTTGGCACACTCCTCATCTGTGAATGGCTTTCCATTTCTCACAATTGCTATTCAAGTCACCTTGAACTGACATAGACAGATGAATGGATTGAAATAGGCCTACATGAGAATGTTTTATTTTAACGTTATCATTCTTTTTATTAAAGATTTGTCTGTGAGCCAGATGCAACCATCAAAAGAGCCACATCTGGCTCCCATATTGCTATGATTGGTAGTCATGAAGTTATTGGTAGCCTACTTGGAGACTGCATAGGCCTTTTGAACTGCATAGGCTGATGAACCTCACCTTTTCATTTCAGACACAAACCTTTTCACAGACAAAAAAGAACTGCTCATTTGTGTTCAAATGTTTCTGGCATGTGTCTCTAATTTGAACCGATTCAATGCCTTGCTTTCAAAATCCACTTTATA
Organism: Sardinella longiceps; assembly: GCA_027497455.2. Taxonomy (NCBI): domain Eukaryota; kingdom Metazoa; phylum Chordata; class Actinopteri; order Clupeiformes; family Clupeidae; genus Sardinella; species Sardinella longiceps. Next base: position 19,440 of record JAODXP020000948.1, on the reverse strand, counting down.
TCTCTATACTGTATGTCCACCTCAGCCCTTGATTCTGTAGACTTCCAGGTACTGACATAATTGCAAAGCAAACATGAAAGGACCTTATTCACACACACACACACACACACACACACACACACACACACACACACACACACACACACACACACACACACACACACATCCAACACAATAGATACCAGCATCCAACAGTTGCCTCATCTGGTGCCACATTAGTATGCTAAGCCTTAATCTTGTGTGAAGATTTCTCCCATTGTTCTCAATCCAACAAACACCCTAAGAACATGTTTTTAATAACTACATACAATAATTTTTTCTGTGCCATTGTGTGTGCCTCATTTCTTTTCCAACTGACAATACTCCATCGACAAGACTATGTAGGTTCAAAAGAGAAATCCATAGCTCTGCTGTTTGACCGTTGACAGAATGGAGCCTTGGAAAATAAAGCTGAAAGTGAGTTACTATGCCCCATCTAGTTAGTGTTAGATGCTAGTTCGGTCTTAGTGTATTTCCGAGGACTGCCATTTATTTTCCTGCTGTTGCCTTCAGCGTGGTTATACTGCTAGCTTGCATAGCTTGGTTATACTACAGCCTTCCACTGCTATAAATGTCACAATATCATGAGCCATGCTATACAATTCTCTGCCTGATTAATCTGCATGTCAAGATTAGCAAATGAATTTGATTATTTCTTTTCACTCACCTGAAATCTATAATAGGAACAGAATTTTCTACCCACTCCATGTCCTCTTCCAGAGCTGTTAGCAGTGGGAATCAAAACAGAATATGAAACAAAATAGATTACAGTACTTACGACGCAAACATCACAGTTTTTAGATAATGAATGGTGTTCTTTGTTTACTGTCAAGGTAGGTTTTGTTGTGCATCTTAACAGACTTACACAGTAGTACAGCAGTTTGCAAACGTGCATAGAGCCTCCGCAAGGATGGCACAAAGCACTGAATTTCACACTCAGTCTCTGCTTACTGATGTGATGGGTGGCCCTGGCTCTACTCAGAGGAGATGGAGAGAAGGAGAAAGAAAGAGACCAACACAAAGACACCCAGTGCAGAAGCACTGAGATAAAAAGCCTGGATCCAAACAAAACGTCAGACGGCATCCTCACTCTTAAGAAGATAAACAAAAGGAGAGAGTGAATGGACATATCCATTAACAGTCCAGTTGGATGCATTGACCAGAGAAAAGAAATACTTTGAATTACTCTAGCTGGCTTTAGACACTTTTCTTTAGATGACTTAATATTGATCATCCATATCACACCTCTTCAGTAAGACAGATAGCAAATTTACAGCAAATGTTACTGGCGGATTCACATGAATTTTTTTTTATTTTTCTTTCTTTCTTTCTTTTTTTTTTTTTTTTTTTTTTTTACCATTTTTTGCCCAAGGAAGGACCCGTTAAATTTTGGTGATGATCTGGATCAGGATCTAGATTGGAATTGTTTTAAAGGATTCCTCATTACTGAGAATGACCATGTCCGTCTGTAAACGCCAGAACTCTAGGGGACATCAGTGGCCATATTGTGTTGGTGGAGGTCTGCACTCTCCGAGTGCCTTTCTAATTTCTTACTGGTTTGTGGCTTTTGTGGACAAATAGGTTTCAGCTGTCTCCACTTTTATTTCAAATCAAATTCTAAATTAATCATCCTATGGGGCAGATTGAAATCCTTAATTAAAGCCGCTAGCGGTGATAACAGACCCTCAAACTTGTCGCTTCACAGCTATGACATTCTCCTGCCCAATCCTATGCTTACTACCCATACATCCATAACACACATTTTTCTCAGTGCAAAAGCTCACCACGTCTTTACACAACATTAAGCACAAGGACATACAAGTTCTTGGTAACACTTTACTTGACGGGTGAGTACATAACACATTCATAGCAGCTTTCATGAAATGTTCACAAAGCATTCATGACTGTTTCATAAGACATGACTCCACCTTCATACCCAAACCTTCCTAAGTGTGGAAGATAGAATGTCCATATCCTATCAAAATAAAACTCCAGTGGTCTCAAAGCAGCACTGCCATTTATGTTTGTCACCCGATCATGTCACACCTGAATATTTCATGAATATCTTATGAAGTCTACTTCAAATGTCACTTTACTATACAGGTTGCGAAGTATTCATAATAGTGCTTTCAAACGATTAAAAAAATAATCTGATTAATCACAAAATTTTCAATCACTTTTAATCGCAACTCATTTCCTACAGTAAGAACTTGGATGCTAGGGTATGTTGGATCCTTATTTTGCCCTGTATAGGGGCATTTTACACCTGTCCCCAACACTAATTCATAATCATTCATCTGAGTTTACCACTGAGAGGTAAACTAGAGCTGAGTTTACCACTGAGAGGTAAACTAGAGCTGAGAGGTAAAAAAAAATATGCTTGCTCCTGTCCAATGGTCTCAAAGAAGCATTGAAGTCCTTGATTTAAGCCTATTACCTGATCAAATCAGAGTAATGGACAAATGCAGTATCAGATCATGAGCAAGCATATATTATCTCACCTTGGAGTAATTATAATATTTTTTTATATCTTGCCCACATTCAAAAGGGGAATGTCCAACTGTTCCAAGGTCATCTCAAAGTACTTTAAACCTACCTCTAAGTGTTAAACTCAGATAAGTGATTATGACTACTTCGCAACCTATAGTAAAGTGACATTTAAAGTAGACTTCCTAAGATATTCATGAAATATTCAGGTGTGACATGATCAGGTGACAAACATGCCAGTGCTCTGCTGCTTTGAGACCACTGGACTTTTTTATTTTGATAGGTTATCGACATTCTATCTTCCACATTTATGAAGGGTTGGATATGAAGGTAGAGTCATGCCTTATGAAACAGTCATGAATGCTTTGTGAGCATTTTATGAAAGCTGCTATGAATGTGTTATGTACTCACCCGTCAAGTAAAGTGTTACCAAGTTCTTCATAGGAATAAAGCAATGTATACAATGATTTTCTCCAAATTGAGGTACAAGGGAGGTGCATGCATGTTCAATGTATTCAATGCTTGTGAGTGTATGTATGTATGTCTGTGTGTGTGTGTGTGTGTGTGTGTGTGTGTGTGTGTGTGTGTGTGTGCCTTTGTGTGTGCATCCATTATAATTGTGTAAGCGCATGCATATGAGTGCATTCAGAGCAATCTGTCAATTCATTACCATCACACTCATGAGACTTAGCATCAGCACTGTCAATTTCTGGCACATTTCCTGCTCGACCAGGTGGTGGCGCTATAACAGGTGCCTAGATATCATCACAATCATACCACAATCATACACAACCATCTATAAACCTGTGAAATTTCACACCAAACAGTCAATGTCAATGGCACACTTAATACAATTCATAAAAAATGTATAAAATCTCATTATTTAGCAATTTTAACAAATTGCAAGATATCAAAAATCCCTTTGTAATCCCTTTGCACTACTAAACATTGGCGGGCACTCCTTGGGCTAGGCTGGGGGTCAAGTCTCTGTGGTTGAGTATCAGGAGCAACGAGAAAGAAGAGGAAGAAGAAGAAGAAAAAGAAAATGAAGAATCCTTATAAAAGCAGTAGGGCTTTGCAAAGTACTCGAGCCCTACTTAGGCCACAACAGTCAAGAGGGTGATTTTATAATTCTGGATTTTGCACAAGCCCTGAACTACACCCTGGGGGTAACAGTTGGAGAAGAGGAGCTTTTTTTGGTTGCTTGTATTAGTAATAGTACTATTTATGTTACCAGAGTCTACAGGCTTATTATTTCTATAAATAATCATGACAAAATCTGAAACCTCAACTCTTATTTCTGCAGTGGATCTCCACTTTACTGGGTCACAGTACAGAGCTCACTCAGGCTAAGTCACATAGACACAAGAGTCATCAAAGACACCATGGCAACCAATGACTGAAAATATCTACGGTGCGTGTGCCACACACATACACTCACCCACACACTTTGTTTGCCAGTATTTATGTGCCATTTATCATGTCTCTACTTTCTTCATGTTTTATGTTAGGAAACAGTGGTGATGCTTTGGTTTCTCTTTTGTTCTTCCAGCCACATCTGGCTATGTGTTGATAAGATTTTTTTACATAGTCTCACATACAAACATATTTGATCTGTGTGTGTGTGTGTGTGTGTGTGTGTGTGTGTGTGTGTGTGTGTGTGTGTGTGTGTGTGTGTGTGTGTGTGAATCCAGGTCAGGATGTTCTTGTGTTGTCAGAAATTGACGTCAATTTATTGGTGTAAAAAGACAGGAATAAATTAAACACACACAGAGAGAGAGAGAGAGAGAGAGAGAGAGAGAGAGAGAGAGAGAGAGAGAGAGAGAGAGAGAGAGAGAGAGAGAGATCAGACAAAGAACAGGAAAGATAAAAAAGTCTGCCTTCTGTTTCCTGAGGGAACCAATCAGATTATAGCACAGACAGACAGACAGACAGACAGACAGACGTGCGATAAGATCAGATCAGATCATGAGGCATCATAAGATGATTAGTATCTAAGTCTACATCCCTGTCAAAGGGATTTATGACACGTGTTAAAAAAAATACCCTCATTAGATTGGAGTGTGTAAAATTATAAGGGATATTTCCACTAATTGTTAGGCGTAATCAAGGGATCTTATGTTAATGAGAAACTGGTTCCTGCAGAAGTTGATTACACTGAGGAGTTCTTGAGTTATTCCAGATGCTTGTCAAACACACACACACAGAGAGAGAGAGAGAGAGAGAGAGAGAGAGAGAGAAAAATAGAGCTCCTCTGGTTGGTAGAGGTGTACCTGAGGGGATGTGCAGATGAGTGGTGGTGAGCCCACACGTCCTGCTGTTGCTACTCCTCTGGTTAGCCATTATTTATGAGCTGCAGCATCAGTACCACCTTAGTATCATATGGAACATCTTATGACCTGCAGCATCAGTACCACCTTAGTATCATATGGAACATCTTGTACATCCTTTCAAGAGCTAAGGGTGGGAATGGGTGATGTTCTTCATTGATTCTTTTTCTTGTATTGCACATTTATGATTGGATTATGCAGGAATTTGTTAAGGCTGGATCTACTACCACGCGTTATTCATTACCTCCGCCAAGGAGGTTATGTTTTCGATCGCGTTGGTTTGTCTGTCTGTTTGTTTGTTTGTCTGTCTGTTTGTTTGTCTGTCAGCAGGATAACTCGAAAAGTACTGCACGGATTTGGATGAAATTTTCAGACAATGTGTATATCAGGACGAGCAAGAACTGGTTTGATTGTGGTGGCGAACGGTGATCCAGAACATGATCTGGAATTTATATTGTGTCTGTGACCACATTGAGGTCTGTTTTAGTTCTAATTAATTCTGACCACCAACCCATAAATTCCAACTCAGGTGCACACACGCACGCACACACACCAACTCTGTGCACTAATGACACACTTGCAAAAAGCAACGATAAAAAGCTTTAATAAATGGCCAGCAGAGATCTCCTAATGACTCAAACTCATTGATTTATTAAAAGCATAGACAAGGCCATTTGCCCCCCTCTTCCTTTCATCATCCACTTCCTGTCCTCAGTTTTGAAGAGAGTTACAGTAATTTTGGAGGTCGAAGACGCTGCATGGCTTGTGACAGCACTCTTCCACAATCCCCCTCTTCTCCACAGCCCCCTCCTCTGAGCCATGCTCTCCCCCATGTCCGTGTAAGGGTACTCGGACAACTCATTCTCATGGCCGGCCTTTGGGGGGAGGAATCCTAACAACATCAAACAGCAATACCGGACAGTTAATAAAGTAATAAAAATAATAACAATGTTGCAATGTTTCCAATTGTATTGACAAGTTATACTGTTAGCAATTCACACTAGTGCAAACGCTTTTACTGTTGTGAAATCTTGTGGAATCAGTGAGTAGTGGGACTCTGTGCTAACGAGAATATTTAATTCAGTGGTAGTCATCACCATGCCTAAGATTGCATTCCCATTAGTCACACCATGTTCTTAGTATTTATGCTTCCACAATCACACTTTTTCTTCTGTCTGTAAGTGTTCTCTCTTTCAACCCTTAGCTTTCCCTCTCTATGTATCTATTTCTTTATGTTTCCCCATCTTCATCTCAATCTCTTTCTCTCTACAATTCTCTCTATTTTTGTCTTTCTGTCTCTTCATCCCCCCTTCTCTTCCCATCTCTTTGGCCTTAATTGTGGTCTTTGGTTCTCACTCTCCTATCTCTCAGTCACTGGTTGTCTTACCCTGGAGAGGGTCCACGTCTCTCTTTGAGGGGTTGTAGAAGAAGCCCTGCTCTCCGCACACCAGGTACAGTGCGTCCACCAGGTGTGATCCACACAGGTGTTGGGCGGTGGCGGCATCACCTCCTGAGCTTGACAGTGCCACCACAATGAGCAAAGCAGCGGTTTGGAGCCAGAGAGCCATGGCAACTGTGGACTGTCACACACAAGCACGTTTATTAGAGATGAATTACTTACAGCAGGTAAGTTTAACAATAACACATTTATTTAATAATTAGACTCTTTTGGAACTTTTATGATGGATAATCTGATCAACAGGGACATACACAAGAAAGGGTGCATAATCTCAAATATAAGATATAATGTTGGGTGAAGAAGATCTTATTGCATTTTATTGTAAGTATTTCTTTCATCATTGTCATTCTTTAGCATATTTTTTTCTTCAAAGATATACACTTTGCTGTGAGTCCTGCTTCATATTCAGGAATGTTCTGCCTAGTTGTCCATCACATGACCTAAATTATTTGTATTTTTCCATCAGCACTTCTCTCCTGCACTGACTGCGTTCAGTAGACAGGGCGCTATTTTCTCTCTCATCGCCACATGTAAATGTGAACACTGAGGCCCAAATGGCTCAGGAGTTGGCATGTGTTTTCACTCCTGACAGATTTGCAAATACCAACCACCTCAACACCCCACACGGTCCATCCATTCTGTTCAAAATGATTTCATTGCATTATTCAATTTTGTATTTGACAGCTTTCCGGAAGAATTGCCCACATTTTTAAGAAAGCTCTCTTCTTGGCCTCGCCGTGTGCAGAATGCTAATCTGACTGAGTTGGCCCCCAATTAAGTGTCTGCAATGAGAAGCGCTGATAGAGATCCGCCAGCTCCTCTCCTCGTGGCCACCTCACAGTCTGGCCTCTTATGCCCTTGCCGGGAACCAGCTCTAATTTGTAAAGACTCAATGAGCAGCGCAATGCATGATTACCCACCCTCATAAGCTAATGCTAATTTAATGAACTAACAAAAACAACATTTTGCTGATTCATTGCCATGCAACACAACACTAAGCCTGGGTGCAGAATTGGTGTGCAGTGGCGCTGAAGAAAAAGCACTACAGTAGGCAATGTGTCAATAGATATTAGTATCACTGCCTATCCTCATTGCATGGTTTCTCCCACATGGAGGTAGGCATTGTGCATTGCAGATTTCCATTAGGGCACAGTAAGGCCTTGTTCCACTAGCGTCTGACTGTGTATTAAATGACACACTGTGAATCCCACAGTGTTCAGTCAAAGGAGAGAAGGTCATGTCACCATCAACAACACAATATTCTCTAGTAAAAACAGACAATGAAACCCACTTCTCTACTTGTTCAAAGTTTGCATGTGGGCAGTAGGCCAAAATGGACAAAAGATGTCCATACAAAATTTGTGACAGTTAGGGTAGTTTATATACAGTACGTGCACACACATTCATACTGTACATATATGGCCCATGCAATTGTTCCCTGTTCCACCCTGACCTTCCAAGTACTATATCCTTTTCATCTTGAGGAAATGTAAGACCCTGCTCTTCCGAGAATAGCTCTTGTCTCAAAACGTTTAACTACCTGGAATGCTGTTACAATGCACTCTCTTTCACTCTCTCTCTCACACACACATACACACAAACACACACTTTTCACAGTCCTGCTCTATCACATCTTGTCAATTTCTACGCAGGTCACATTCTTAGTAATATTTAAAAGAAAAAATGTAATCCTTTTTGTAAGTCACTTTGGATAAAAGTGTCTGCTGATAGTACCGTCATACAGCTGGTGTCATAGATAGAAGATGGAAATTTGGAACAATGCTGACTCTGTTCTGTAATATGGATAGGAGATTAAAGTTAAAGTCCGATGGAACCTCACCTGTGGTGGTCGATGGAGGTTGGTGGAGATGGTGGTGTTCTTCTGGGTGAAGATGGAGAAGGCTAAGGACGGACATCCCCTGCCATGGCCTTATATACAGTAGCCCCAAGCTCAGGGCCCAGCTGCTTGGCTTGTCCCCCAGGTCAGCGGAAAAGAGAAGCAGGATGAGCAAACAGTCATCAGATGAGTTAAGTGCCTGTTGGACGCTAATTGCGTGCTCCATTAGGTGTGTTTGTTGCATTAGGGGGTATTTGCGTACCACGTTAGCCGTGTCAAAGGTGAGACACCTGAGTTATCAGCAACTGAAGGTGATACCTGGAAGTGTGTTGGGGCCCGTTGTCATGGCTAACATAGTAAGAGTTGAGATTTCACGTGCTATAGTGTAACAGATCATGCGTTTGCCTGGGGAGATTCACACTAGACATCTGGTGAATGGGAACGCCATGTTCCAAAGCTCCTCTTTCCAAAATGTCTTTGTGACGTTAGTGTCTTTTTTTTTTTCTTTTTTTTGCTTGGTGACTTTTTCCAGGTAGTCAATGTAATTGTCAACGGGGTCATTTTTTCTGGCCTTTTGTTCATTTTATCAATCCTATTTTTTTTCAGTAGCCCCCCTCACCCACCCTACACCCGCCCTCACCCACCCTACACCAGCCCTCACTACACAGTAGCTACACACTACACTGCATATCACAGACATAGCATATTTTAATTACTTCAGTATAAACATTGATTTGAGTTGATTTCACATGAAAGGCTGAAGCTTTCTCATTCCATACAAAGAGTATTGAAAGCCAAGCTTAAATAATACTATAAAACTATTTAACACAATCTTTCACTGGAGTCCATGAGTTTATAAATTATTTTTAGGAACCGGTGAAATACAGAAATCCTTCCATAGGATTCCATAGGCAAGACATTGAACAAATAACAGAAGTTATATTATATAAGGTTGAGAAGATGCTGCCTAACTGAAAAGTACAGCTTTTCAGCATCTTAGGTGTAAGCCCCCCTGGACCCCCCGCTTTGGGTTTTTTAAACATACTGTATACATGTCCCCTACACTGGCCCACATGTTGGACAGCTGATTCCCCTGCCCTCTACACAGCCCTATACAGCTGCTTGAGATGCAGACCATTGACGCTGAAAAGGTAGGTAACAGCTTAGTCATTCGTTTCAACCCATTAAATTCATTGTAGGTTTCTATCACAGAGGAGGGGAAAGGTAAGTGGCAATTTTTGTGGCGGGCTGGAAAAAAAATTAAACCGAAGGGGATTTTCATTTTGAGGAGATTTATGTAACTTGAATGGCATCTGTACTAAATACTGCTTCACTACTGATAAATGTCTTATATGTGAATATGTACTCAAATTCAAGTAAAGTTATGCCAAATATTTCAGTCATTCAATTCACTGTGTTGTCAACCTTGAGTGTATTTTTGTTCCGCTTTCCTCTGAGTTCATGGGCTTTAATGGACATTTTGTAGTCTGACAAGGTTGATTATTTTTAGCAACATTGTCTGTTTTTTTTATAAAGGCTGTACAGTCACAGCTAAAACACACCTTGCAAGTATTCTGTGATACAACTCTAGACCTTGAATGCATCACAACTTTTGTGAAAAGTTATCAAGCAAAATAGAGAACATTAGGAAATTTGTTTTCATATTTTATTTTTTGTTCTTGTGTTCTTTGGCAGATGAATATGCATCATAGAAAATGAATCCCATGTAAAACAACATCTTTAACCTTTGGTGAGTGTCTGAAGCTCATTACCATTTGATATTTTCAAATGTCAAATGGCTAATCTTAATTGTGGCTCTGCTCCCAACACAAGCAGACATGATGTACAGAGAGCTGCCGACGATAGATGTCAAGAACATTAAGAGTTTGCAAATGGAAGGGGTTTTGAGTGAAGGTATAAATAAACTGGGCATTTTGGTTACTCCTAAGTAAACAATTAATTAAATATATAAATGCTAAGTGGACACATTAGACACTGAATCCTTTTTTTGGACACTGAATTTTATGGTGCCTTTGGCTTTTATGGTGATTCTCCTACAATGGGTTCTCCTACATTCTTCACAGGACAATGGTGGATATAAGTACAACACACACACAAACACATGCATACCTTTCAGACTAAGAGTAACAGGTCACACGTGCCCTGAATCACCCAGAGTGTATTCTTTCAATAACCACTTCATTTTATCTATTGGTTTCTCAAAGACCTTCACATTGTGATATCTCATGTTTTCTTTTCTCAAAGTTAGCTCAAGCTGCATTAGCCTCACTCTGTATGAAAGGGTAGAACTCTGAGGCTGAATCAATAGAATTCGTCACACTGTGTGTACATATGGTTGTTTACTTTGGTTACTTTACTTTCTTGTTCTTCCCCCATTCTGACCTTATATGAGTGTTTCTAAGTGGGTTTTTTTCTGCTCTCATGTGCCCACTTTCACTGCAATGCAAACTACCAGAACTCTTGAACAACTGGAGATGGTAGGACTCCTCACTCTCGCATATAATCTCTCTCTCTCTCTCTCTCTCTCTCTCTCTCTCTCTCTCTCTCTCTCTCTCTCGTTTTCTTTCCCCATTTCTGCCAGTCTCAAACAGTTTACCTCTATTTTGCATTTAAATCATGGGTTGGTTGAGTGATTCACTGCTCTAAACAGATGTTTGACGAGTAAAATTACATCCTTTGAAGCCCCCCTTCATTTGACCACAGCAGACAAAGATGTCCTAGTCTTTCTAGAGTACTGTAATTGCCTGAAATTATTGCTCACCTACTACCCATTGGGTGTGAAGTGTGTACGGCCCCATTGTCTTTCCATTCACATAAAACAGAAAGCACATATCCCTCTGGCTATTGTTAAAAATAGACATTTGTCCTTTGTAAAAGATTGACTCAGGGAATGTGCGTGATTTAAATCTTATCCAATCCACCTGTTCCAGGTTAAAAATGACAGTGCTTGCTGCAGCATTGTGATTTTGTGATAATGCCCAGTCCCCTTGCACACACCAACTGTTTTTGTCCAACATTTATTTATTTATTTATTCCTTAAGCATTATTATGTTATCATGTTTCTTTCATTTAATTAATTCAATTTTAAAATAACTCTTGCCAATCATTCACTATCCACTTAGTATTTTATCTATAATTGGGTAATTGCCTGACCACCTGTGGTGTTAAAAGATGGAGAAGCAGAACCTTAGGGGTCTACAATTCAATGCTAGCACCTGCGCTAAAGCAGCTGGTATTATACTGAGGTGTGAAACACACACACTAAAGTGACCACTGGCCAGAGTTTGAAAAGGAGGACACTTTTGTCCAAGAGTGAGGACTAAGGATCAGAAAAAACATTCCTATGCCCTGTCCCATTACTACTTCCCCTCGATTTTAGCCCTAACACTCGGTTTTGCACATTCACGTGTAAGTGTAGTGTGGCCCAATACTTTCAGGACCGAGGAATAATGGCTTTCCGCTCTTCAAATCGCCTCTTCAAATGGAGGGAGGTAGCCTAGAACTCTAGACGTACCCCTAGCGGTAGCAAATTTGAATTTGCACAGCGGATACGTCTAAAGACCCCTGATAGAAACCCGTTGTAATCCTTCCTCTGGCGGCGGATAACCAATCACAGCGCTGTATGTATACAGGAAATCGTAAGGCGGCTGATGACGACAGTCCTGCTCAAACCAGAGCCGTATGTAGAGATTCGTCCTTGGCTTTAGTTTTGGACGAATTGTCATTTTCTTTGAAAGTGAAACAAGAAAGTGCACTGAAGTCTTCGTTCTGAAAAAAGATGTCTTTGCCGTGTTACCGATGGGCTACGGGAAAAGTTTGATATACCAGCTGGTACCACTGGCCGGAACGCTAGCCTATTACGTGGAGAGGCAATTTGAAAGACAACGCAATCACCCGCCCCTCCATTGAGGCACAGTCTATCAGTGGTCGCCCAAAAAGATTCATATAAAAAACATATAAAAACCAATCCTGTCAGAAACATATATTACTATCCGAATCTTATATGGCACATACTACAAAAGTGGCCCGTTTCTCATTTAAGTCATATATGAATGAAGCACACAATATATATGATTTGAATAAGTAAATTATAAGGAACATTAAGTTTCAGTATATGAGACATACAAATTACATATATGGGTTGTGTATGAAACATACATGTAACATACATGAAATTTAAATAAAACTATGCAGGCTTTATATTTTGATAAGAATATAATTAAGCCACATGGAATTGGTGAGGCACAGCAGACAGTGAAGTTACCTGTACTGACTTGGTACAGTGGGCTGCTTGCTGGAGACTAGGCCTACTGATAGTTTAGATGACGCATTGGACGGGAACCAAACTGTCAACCTTATAGTTACAAGTCTTAAGCCCTAACTACTAAACCACAGGTGTCTGACACATAATGTGGCAACAACACCTACCATGGCATCCCCATGTATAAAGAATATGATAGAAAACACATATGTTTTTTAAGATATTTTTGGGGCTTTTTATTAGATAGGACAGTGCAGAGATGACAGGAAACAAGTGGGAGAGAGAGAGATGCGGTGGGATCGGGAAATGACCTTGGGTCGGAATCGAACCCAGGTCCCTGGGGTAATGGTCTGACGCTCTAGCCACTGAGCCATGGTGTCCACACACATATGTTTTTAATATGTGAATTTGTGAATTGTCAGTGGCCTAATATCTGATGTCAATATCCTATTGATATCCTTATAAGAATCTCATATGTATTTTATAGGGGACTCAAAGGTCATACAAAATCTGTATATAATGCATATAATGTGAAAGTTGATATATATATAAACTTGACAATGGTTTTATATGTTGTATAAGAATCTCAGATGGGATTTGTACATGCAAAATACATTGCATATATGAAGCTTATAACTTCTCATATGGAAAAGTTTTATTTAAACTTTACAATGTTTCTATGTTTAATGTGATTCAGACATTTGTGAAATTAAAGGAATATTTCACCTTTTTATGAAAATTAATCATTCATCCTCTTCCCTGAAGTTACATATGTGGGTTGTCCCTAGTGCATGCGTTTTAGCTTAGCATAGGTGCTGGAATGTAAAGTAGCCAGATAGAAACTCTTTGGCTACATTACATTCCAGTGCCTATGCTAAGCTAAAGCTAAAATTTGGATTGCCAGACCAAAATGATTTTACCCACATATGTAACTTCAGGGAAGAGGATGAATGACCAATTTGAACAGTTTACCCCGGTTTAGAGCCTTATATCCCTTCAGTCTTAACGGTAGATGCGTAAAACAGGTGAAGGCGTTTTTACATGAAGTGCTGTCCTGTTTCGTAGGGGAAAAATTGCACTTCTCACTACACAATCGAGGGGTGTCTCAATTTGGAGGGCACTCAAAAACAAGTGCTAGTGTTAGGGAAGAGTAATGGGACTGGGCCCTAATCTTTGCGCATTTTCCCCTAAAACCCTCACAAAAATTCAGTGCATCTTTCCAAGTGTTAAAATAGTTTTTGAGAGTAAAATTGCATTTCAGGAGAAAAACCTTGCAGTTTGAATAGCCAGCAGACAGATTTGAAAATTATCTTTAGTCTACAAAGTGTCATCTGATTGATAGTACCATTAAATAAATTAATTAAGTTAATTTAAAAACTACTGCATGTCGTGATTGGGGAACAAGTAGCCTAATTTAAGCTAACACACTTAGATCCTTACAGATTTGATCACAGTAATGTGAGAATATAGCAGTTTGCAGTAGACTCTTTCACATTTCACATTCCTCTCCAATGCAGCTGAGGGTTTGCAGCAGTACACTCACACCTGAGATGTTCACTGTTGCACTTGGAATGCCGAAAGCGCTGGCTGCGGAGAGCACTTTCTTTTCAGTACTGCTCCAGAGGCAAACAACATGTTGCACAATTCTTAAAAAATACACCAACACACATTTACACAAAACTGAAGCCCACTCGAGAGCCATGTTCAGCATGGCAACAAAGAGGGAACAGAAAATGGTGCGAGCCAACCATCTATTTAGAGCTGCCACTTAAGGGAGGGCTCTCTTTGAATGGCAGGAAGCTCTATGTGAACCGACAAGTCTGCATGCATCACAATACCACAGACTATTAAAACACACATTAAGTTCACAATGTATGAGATACCCCTCCTATTTTTATCTGATTTATGGATGGAAGATGGATGTATGGAAGTACCTTAGTGTAAAAATAGCTAAAATTGTATGATTGGGGTAAAAGCACAAAGCACCAACACTGATGGAGAGTAGCAATAGAATATTGGGCAAAGCCTGCTGTGGATGCTTGCACTTTACTTTATGTAAGGTGCTCTTTTGTAATAACATAATAGGAACATATGCCATTGTATGAAACTGGGTTATTCACTGTCTTAGTTGGAAATAGATACTATATGTGGACAAAAGCCATTTGGTCCTAGTCTGGCTGCCCCATAAGCTTAGTTTAGCCCATAACTATGGCCTCTGCAGACATGGGAATAACTATGGCCTCTGCAAACATATTCAACTCCTGAACCCAATAACAACAAACTATATAATCATATACAATTTTTTGAGTGTGCCTCCATCATAGTTGCAAAACACAATGGGACTTTTGAGTCTCAGATCAATTCTTTGGAGGTGCTATTGACAAAAAAATCCCTTCTGACACCTTATGAATCTGAGCTCTCACAAGATAACCACTGTGAAATTGTTCATTTTTCAGCAGTGGTCTTGTCTTTCTAAAGCAGCCCAGACATATCCAGGCCTTTCACTATAAGGAGGCTTAGAGAGGCCTTGTCAAAACCTGTTTAGCAACTTTTCTGAGGGCCTTTTCCCCTTGTTCTCACACATGTAATCTTGAAGCAGTAGAGGACTGATGTCACTTACACTGGACCCTCATCAATTCACCTACAGCTGAAACAGATGACAATGCCATCACTGCAGCAGTGCACATTTCATACTTATGTAACGATGTTTGTAGATTATAGCTCTGCACAATAGTCCCTAGTGGACTTGACAGTAAGCTCAGAAGTCTTGGCGTAAACCACAGTTTGGGCAGCTGGATCGTGGACTTCCTGCCAGCGAGGCACCAGGTGGTGAGAATGGGTTCCATTTAGGGCTAGGCCTACTGAATACTTCGCAACCTGTATAGTAAAGTGACATTTGAAGTAGACTTCATAAGATATTCATGAAATATTCAGATGTGACATGATCGGTGACATACATAAATGGCAGTGCTGCTTTGAGACCACTGGACTTTTTATTTGATAAGTTATCAGCATTCTAACTTTCACATTTATGAAGGGTTGGGTATGAAGGTGGAGTTATGTCTCATGAAACAGTCATGAATGCTTTGTGAGCAATTTATGAAAGCTGCTATGAATGTGTTATGTACTCACCTGTCAAGTAAATATTACTGAATATTATTATAGTAAATATTACTGTTACTGAATATTCCACCTTTTAATGAAAATTAGGTTATTCACCCTCTTACCTAGAGTTACATATGTGGGTAAAAGCATTTTTTTCCCTGTCTGGCAACCCCAATTTTAGCTTTATTTTGTCTGTAGCTTAGCATAAGCAGTGGAATATAAAGTTGCCATATAGCAACTCTTTAGCCACTTTACTCCAGCACTTAAGCTTAAGGTAACATTGGGGTTGCCAAACTAGGAGAATGTATGTACAGAGACCAAAATGCTTTTAACTCCAGGTAAGAGGGGGACTAACCAATTTTCATAAAGGGGTGAAATATTCCTTTAAAATATATTTTTAGCCTACACTTCTTTTAAATTTGTTACGAAAAGGGGTCATTGTCAGGAGTTTGTACTTAGACACTACACAAGACTTATTCACATTCCATACCCCAGGGGGAGCTGGCTGCCGGCCCGTGGCTAGTCCAAATACTGGTTTGAGAGCCAGTATTACTGCCACCAAAAGGACTGCGCTACAAAGAGTTGTGCGTCCAGCACAAAGCATCTGCGCTCTGCCCACCATCCAGGACCTGTATAACAGACACTGTATTAGAAAAGCAAAAAGAATCACCAAAGAACCCAGTCATCCCCATCATGGACTGTTTCAGCTATTACCATCAGGCAAGAGATTCCGTAGTCTCAAGTCTAGAACCACCAGACTTCACAACAGCTTTTTCCATCAAGCAACAAGACTTATGAACACAGAGTCAGCATTCAAAGCCTAGACCTGTGCCTGTCAGTCTTTGCACTTTGAACTTTGAACATATACACTGACTCACACATATACACACCTAAGCATATTCACTGCATACATTTTCTTAATCTTTTTTTTTTTAATTATTTATTTCTTGAGGAGCAAATAACACAAGAATTTTACTCTCCTGTAGTCTATCACTAGACTATAATGAGATGTAATAAAGTTTTTCTTGAATCTTGAATCTTGAGAGAGGAAGAGGCGCTTGTCGGGGACTGCAGATTTTGCAACTCAGTTGTCTACGCAGTAGGAAGAATTACCTCTGGTCCTCCAATTTCAGCTTCTCAAATAACAACGCAGAGTTTGCTGCAAGGAGCCAAGGACAGTGTTGGCCAGTACAGGTAAGTCAGTTTCCCTTACCCTACTTACAAGTTAAACCACATACACTTAAAGGAATGTACCGGAGTGAATTCAAGCATAGCCCTCTTGAAAGAGCTTGCTAAATGCGCTAGTTAGCAAGTGGAACAAAATAATTTGGTACAGCATAGACCGAATGCGAACGCAGAAGCGAACAGGCACTTTACACTGAATCAATGGGACCTGACTATTGGAAACCGAAAGTAAGATCTGCGGTTACGTTGACTCAATGTAAAGTGTTTCGCGTTCGCTTTAGGTCTATGCTGTTCGAAATTCATTCATTTCATGCGAAATATATTGCTGTTGGAAGGCTCGTGCAGCAGGGCTATGCTTAAACTTACTCCGGACTTATACTTTAAGTTACAGGGCTCCAGATGGCAGGGTCAGTTATTAAACCCCTAGACTAATGTAGCCTGGCGAATGCCAAACTAAAAATTACGAGTGATATTTAGTCTGGAGCCCTACCTATTGCATCTCTCGTAGCGGAAGCATAGTTTACGATTGTCCAGAGCCATTTATTGGGCACTACGAATGTCTATCATAGCGCCTTTAGCTGACGTAAAATGAAATTGAGGGCTGTAGTACTAGTCCCTTTTTGTTCTGTGATTGGATGCCGAAAGCAGGCGAGAATATCAGCCATGGTCACCATGCTGCTTTGCAGAGTGAAATGAAATATGCGCGCAAAGGAGCATGGGAACTCCCAGGCTAAGACTAATGAGTATTTTGTTTATTTGTGTTACTTTCGTAATGCTTTCGTGTTACTGCGTCTGGGTGTCCCCGTAACAAATTCATAATTGGATTTTGCATATAATGATGTGATTAATCGCGATTAAAAATTTTAATCGTTGCCCAGGCCTAGTTCCATTACATCCGCATCATTGACCATCAACACTGGGGCCCCTTAAGGTCGTGTCTTGAGCCCTCTCCTTTACTCCCTATATACCATGGGTTTTCAACTGGTGGTCCACGGCCCACTGGTGTTCTGTGACGACATTGTAGGTGGTCCTTGACATGGATTCCAGTTTCAATTTAGTGTGTTTGAAATTGATTTCTGAAATACTGATTTGAGCAAAAATGAGTTGCTCAATCATTGGTGTAACAAGGCAGTTTTCTTTCAAACGGTTTTTGCATGTAATAGGATAGCCTATGACCAATCAGAGAAACTAACAAGATGTAAACACCAATTCAAAAGACTGTTGTTTTGTCCAACCAATTCCCTATGGCTTGCTACTACATGTACTGGCTGAGAAAATCTATTTGCCACCGCTAGAGTACGTTTAGATTTCTTGGCTAAGTGGTGTCAGGAAAATAGTATCTCTCTGTCAACGTTGCAAAGACCAGAGCGCTGATTGTAGACTTCAGAAGGAAAGGAGATCTGTGTGAGAGTATTGTCATCAATGGTTCTGAGGTGGAGGCAAAGAGTTGAGTGCCCAGGACAAATGATCTGGATCTGCTTTACCATCCATCCAGGACTTACAAGAAGCAAATTATCAGGAGATCCAAAAGGATCACGTAGGACCCCAGCCATCCCGACCATGGCAATAGATTTTGCAGTCTTAAGAATAGAACCTTATTCTTTTTTTGGATGACGTAGAAGATTTTTTGGATTTTAAACAAACATAGTCTTCGATTTGTCTTCTTTCAAATCTGCTGACGCAGGGAAATAACGATTGCAATTAGCGTATTCCAAGATGGAGACCGCTCAATGATGAGGTGGATCATTGACGCCATGTCAATGATGGAATTTTGTGCAACATCGACCGAGTTTGTGAAACGGCAGCTAACATTAACAGAACGGGGCATGTTACCGTTAGCTGCCGTTTGGCTATTTCAGTTTGCGTTGCACAAAATTCAGTCATTTTGGTGGCTACCAATAGCACTTGGCACTATAAACCAGCAGGGCTACGTGTTGATCTACTCCGGATAATTCCTTTAAACTAAATAGAGGGGGACTTGGTAACGCTTTAATTTACAGCCCGTGAAGTACTGGGTAAGTATCAGGTAAGAATGGTGTAACAAAAAAGTATCAAGGGATAAATTACTGAGCACTTACAGTGTAAGTTTGCTGGAATAACACACGTTTACGCTTTATTTTACAGCCCATGAAGTACTGGGTAAGTACAGGTAAGAATAACTTAACAAAATAGAACTTTATGTGTAATATTGCCATAATTACAAAATGGGTATAGCCTAGATGCGCAGTATAGCCTACAGGAAATGCATGCGTTGATTCACTTCATTTTACAGCCCCCACATCCAATATTAGGATGTAGTTACAAGTAGTTTTGGGGTATTTAGGTAATTCAGCTGTAAGCTACTTGTTCTTTACTTTTCAATAGGGTAGCCTACCTACAGTAAGTGGTGTACAGTAGCATGCATAGTCAGAGGTAACAGTTTGACAAAGATGCGTTTTATTTACAACATGGAAAATGAAACTAATAATTCACTCGCATGAAATGAAACCAATAAATCCCTCGCATAATCCCTAGCGCCGATCATTCCCCTCCAAAGATTTTACCCATTCGTGGTTGTCCGTGAGCCTCTACATAAATAAGGTAGACTTTATTTCATTATTTTAACGCTGAACAAACAACTTAGTGATCAAACAACATAGTTGCTGCCGTTGCGAGATAATCTACAGTATATCTGTCTGCAATACCGCTCTCGGCCTCCACGCACCTTCTGCATAGA
>JAODXP020000947.1:0-20514 GCA_027497455.2 Sardinella longiceps | reverse complement strand
TTGAAAACTTTTGTTTTTAACCATCCGTGGTTGCTCTTGTTCTGGTGCAGCAGTCTGACAGCATAGAGGACGACGAGCCCGTCCTCCCGAAAGAGAAGAAGAAGACCCGCGGTGGCAAGGGCAAGCGGGCCAGCCCAGAGGATGAGGAGGGTGACGAGGAAGGTTCGGGTGCGGGTGCGGCTGGTGCGGGGGCAGCGAACGGCGCGTCGCGGAGCGAGAAGGACGCTGCAAAGGCGGCTCCTGCGTCTGCTGCTCCTGCTGCTGCTGACGACTCGGACGACGAGGGCTCGCGGCCGCGCCAGAAAGCCAAAGGCGGCAAGAAAGGCGGCAAAGGCAAAGCCGACTCAGACGAGGATGAGGAGGACGAAGAGTCTCCGAAAGGACGAGGGGGAGTAGGAGGAGACGGAGGAGGTGGCGGCGGTGGTGGCAAAGGAGAGGATGACGAAGATTCGGACGAAGTCCTCCCAGGCCCGCAAGAAGTCCCAGAAGAAACAGAAGGGCAAGAAGGCGGCTGCGGCGGACAGCGAGGAAGAGGAGGATGGCGGGGACTTCAAGATAAAGACGGCGGCGCAGAAGAAGGCGGAGAAGAAGGAGCGCGATAGGAAGAAGAAGGAGGAGGATAGGGCTAAGCAGAAGGCTAAGCAGCAGGAGGAGGCGGCTAAGAAGGCAGAGACCGCCGCCGCCGACACACCAGAGCCCAGCAAGCTGGAGAAGACCGCGTCTGAGGAGCAGGACGCCGCTGACCCCATGGGAGAAGGTGAGGGAGGAGACACACACACACACACACACACACACACACACACGCGCCCAAGATCTGATATCACCAAGTATTTAAGAGTCCAGGATCAACGTCAAACGTTTGCCCTGGATCAATGTGCCTTAACACTAACCCTAATCCTAACCCATTCATCCAGGACAACAAGTTTGACAATGATCCCGGACTCTTAATTACTTGGTGATATCAGATCTTCCCACACGCACACACACACACACACACACACACACCTACACCTACCTGTGAGCGTAAGAGGAACTTTCCATTCGTGAAGTGGCCCGTCAGGCCCTCACTATATTCTCTATTTAACACTACTGTATGCTCAGTCACCTACAAACTTGGATGTGCAAAACTAACTGTTTCTCTACCATTTTTCTTTCTTTCTTTCTTTTTTCTCTCTTCCTTTCTTTTTTCTCTATTCTTTTCTTTTTCTTCCTTTTTTTCTTTCTTTCTTTTTTTTCTTTCTTTCTTTCTTTCTTTCTTTCTTTCTTTCTTTCTTCCTTTCTTTTTCTTTCTTTCTGTCCTTCTCTCCCTCCCTCCCTTCTCCCGGTCTTCCAGAGGAGGCTGAGGGTGACAAGAAGAAGAAGGACAAGAAGAAGAAGAAGGGAGGAAGAAGGAAGAGAAGGAGAAGAAGAAGGGCCCCAGTAAGGCCACAGTCAAAGCCATGCAGGAGGCTCTGGCCCGCATGAAGGAGGAGGAGGAGCGCGCCAAGAGGGAGGAAGAGGAGAGACTCAAGAGACTGGAGGAGATGGAGCTACAGAGACAGGAGCAGGTTAGAGACACACACACCACACACACACACACACACACACACACACAGAGAGAGAGAGAGAGAGACTCAAGAGACTGGAGGAGATGGAGCTACAGAGGAGCAGGTTAGAGAGACACACACACATGCGGGAGGAGGAAGAGAGGCTTGATGCCCAGAGACAGGAGAAGGGTTAGCATGGGGTAGCATGGGGACTGACACACACACACACACATATGCACACACATGTCCGTTGGATTGCATGTCGGTTGGATTGCATGTTTTTTTTTTTTTTTTCCTTTTGGTATAATTTCTCCAATCCTCTCTTTCTTTCTTTCTTTCTTTCTTTCTTTCTTTCTTTCTTTCTCTCTCTCTCTCTCTCTCTCTCTCTCTCTCTCTCTCTCTCTCTCTCTCTCTCTCTCTCTCTCTCTCTCTCTCAGGAAAAGCTGGAGGCTGAGCGTAAGGAGAAGAAGAAACAGAAGGACAAGGAGAGGAAGGAGAGGTTGAAGAAGGAGGGCAAACTGCTGACCAAAGCCCAGAAAGAGGCTCGTGCCCGAGCAGAGGCCACACTCAAGATGCTCCAGGCTCAGGGTGAGGCGCGCACACACACACACAGTAGAGGCCACACTCAAGATGCTCCAGGCTCAGGGTACACACACACACACACACAGCAGAGGCCACACTCAAGATTCTTCAGGCTCAGGGTGAGACACACACACACACACACACACACACACACACACACACACACACACACACATACTGACCTGCAGGTGTCTGTTTCCTAAAAGCTAACTTGGTTAGCAACTATGCTTTGGGGAAAAAGGCCCCAGTTCAACAATATTAGCTTGTTTCTGTCACACTCTCTCTCACACACACACACACACACACACACACACACACACACACACACACACACACACTGATCTGCCTTGCAGCTTAACAAAATTATCTCACACACACATGCGCGCACGCAGGCACACACACACAGACACTGCTATGCAGTTCATTATGGCTAACAGATCTCCCCTTCTCCCTGTAAGTGTGAGATATGCTTTGGCTAGAAAGCCAGTATTACTGAACCAAAATGAACACAGATGGTTTGGCTATTCAGTTTTGAGAAATGGCCTGTTGAAGTTCAAAATGATTGGATCAGCCACGGTCACATTACTCTTTCACATGTATTGCTACGACCTGGCTCAGGGCCGCAACATAAAGGGGGAGGCGGACAACAAATGTAAAGTGTTAACCAAATATTTATTAAAAGTAATCAAAATTCAATAAATAGCAATAATCAAAAGGAATGTCTAGGGGTAAATAAGAAAAGATGTATGCTCGTGTGTGTGTGTGTGTAGCATGTATGCCATGTATGATGTCAAAAAGAGAGGGAAAGTGCAAGAGGGAGAAAGATCACCGTAGTGCCTGTAACAGAAATGTGCCTGCTCCCAAAAGCCAGAGAGTCCCAGAGTCAAGAGCCAGGGAGAGGGAAGACAACCCCTTAAATGAAGCACAATCAGGTGTGCCCAATTAGCCAATTAGGCCAGCCAGCACAGGCAAAGGCTAGGCATTTCCCATGAAAGGCCTGAAGGGGGCACAGGGGGTCGTAACAGTATAAACGGATTATTCTGGATCTTGCTTTAAACAAGCCTGGTCATAACCAAGCCCTCGGTCTTCTACTGTATGCGCACAAGGGTCTGGGATCTCGGCTATTTAAAAAAAAATGTTTAAATTCAAAGCGATTGGACGAGCCCCTGACTGATAGCCTATGGTGTTCCCGCGCTCCATTCTTAAAGTTCACTGATTGGCTTGGGCTCAATGCAGCCCATGGGAATGATGCCGATGGCCGGAATCCCAGACGGAGTCGTGGAGCGAGATGAAAATTGAACTGAAGAACTTAGGAAGGCAATGGCCAGGCTAGCGTTAACGAGAATAGTGACTATTCCGTCGTGGCTGGGCATGTAATCATAGTCATTGAGATGCCATTTGATGATTATGATGATGATGATGATGATGATGATATTAAAGGAAAATACCGGAGTGAATTCCAGCATAGCCCTGTTGAAAGAGCTTGCTAAATGCGCTAGTTAGCGAGTGGAACAAAATAATTTGGTAGATTTTGGAAACCGAAAGTAAGATTTGAGGTTACATTGACCCAATGTAAATTGTTTCGTGTTTGTGTTAGGTCTATACTGTTCGAAATTCTTTCATTTCATGCGAAAAATATTGCTGTAAGAAGGCTCATGCAGCAGGGCTATGCTTAAACTTACTCCGGTATATTCCTTTAAGGGTTACACACAGGAGGACATATTTTAACTGTTGACTGTGCTTGTAGGTATTGAAGTGCCATCCAAAGATTCATTGCCAAAGAAGAGGCCTATCTACTCTGACAAGAAGAAAAAGAAGCCTGTCGCTCAGACTCCTGAAGGTATGTAACACACACACACACACACACACACAGAGAGAGAGAGTGAGAGAGAGTCATAAGCCATTATTTAGAAGCCATGAGTGAGTTATGATTGATTTGATCTTTCTCTTCATTGTTTTTGTCAGGGGTTCTCAAAGTTTTGATAGGTGAAGATTTAGGGACCCAGCATTTAAATTAAAGCTGGCAAATGGGCGCGGGGAGTCAAATCCCTTTTATAATCATTTTAATGACCATGTATCATCACTACTGTTTACTGTATGTTTGTTAAATTAATGACTCTAGATACTACTATCCACCAATAAATGGTGATTCATTATTTTAAAGCAATGTACAGTAAATAGATGGATAGATGGATGGATAGATAGATAGATAGATACACTTTATTCATCCCAAAGAGAGAAATTCCATAAAAACGCGACATGAAACGCAAATTAACAAACTCCACACAAACAACAGCAGCAGTAACAGCGCAACAGATGTTATTGCGGGCCGCCAGAAATGTTTCCGTGGGCCGCCAATGGCCCCCGGGCGGCACTTCGAGAACTTTTAGGTTTACAGTGTTTGTTCCCACTCTAGAAACCTCCGAGGTTACCTCCCCTACATCCGAGACTGCAGAGCCAATCACAACAGACATGGAGGTGAACTCCGCTCAAGTGGAAACAGGTAACCTCATCCAGTCTGGTAGAAACCCCTAAGATTGAAGATGTTTTCTTTTTTATTCATGTTATTTCATGCTCAGTTCTTCATCATAATGATTGTGTTGGCCCTCAAAAAATATTACGATTGATAGTTGCTATGGACTTGTTTCACACCTGAACATTCCGACATTCCATGGTAGTAAACTGAACATTCTATCAATGAAATGCATTGGATTTATGCCTCTTTCTGACTTGAAAAAATGGGTAATAACATTTCAAACATGTTTAAATTCACTTTCCTTCAAATAATACACATTTGAAGCACACAAATTGGGAGGTCCCGAATAAATTGAAGCTTCATGCACATAAATGTAAAACCACTTTTATCTACTCGGGACCTCCAAATTTGCGTGCTTCAAATGTGTATTATTTGAAAGAAAGTGAATTTAGACTTATTTTAAATATTATTACCCATTTTTTTCAAGTCAGAAAGAGGCATAAATCCAATGCATTTCAATGGTAGAATGTTCAGTTTACTACCATGGAATGCTTTTAGAACCTCGGAATGTTGAGGTGTGAAACAAGTCTATTGCTAGTGGGTTAGCAACTACAGTAAGGCCGGTATTCTCCCAGGTGGTTAAGTCCAAAAAGTGCTTAGCTCCATGCGTTTCAGCCGGCACTAAGCACTTTTTTGACTTAAGCTGTTGGGAGAATACTGCCCTACATGGTTTGCAATGCAATTTCTGCATTGGCAACTAAGTAAGTTGCTAAGTGGTTCGCAAACATGCTTTTGGGAAATGTAAGCCAGGCGTCCGTTTCCCAAAAGAATAGTTGCTAACTTAGTTGCGACTTGGTTAGTTGGCAATGGGAAATTGCATTGCAAACAACATACTTGCTAACTTAGTTAGCAACTATGCTTTTGGGAAATTAAGCCAGGCGTCCGTTTTTCCAATAGCATTTGGGAAATGTAAGCCAGATGTGTGTATTAAAGTTGTGCTGATGTTTTGTTGCTGTTCCTCCTCAGCTAAGGAAGAGAAGCCAGAGGCTGCAGAAGTGGAAGACTGGGGAGGCCATAGCCAGTGATGAGGAGAAAGGTAACATTTTTACTCCTTTATCTCCCTTCAGAACGCCATTCTCTTCTCTGATTGGCTGCTAGGTGGCCATTAATTCCAGATAACCGGCTACTTTGGAAGTAGTTCCAAAAAATAACTCATCTAATAACTGATTACCGTTCCATATGAATGCCTTTCAGAATGGTAACTATAACAACAATAAGCAACCTTGTAGATCTACTTTCTACTGAAAGTAGTACCCAAACCGAACAGGTTAGCTTCTTTTAAATTTGAGTTGCATATTTCTTTTACGTTTTATACGCTTCTTCAAATATACGAGAGATAGATAGATACGGGAGATAAGCGGGATAACGACCTCCGAGGTGTCCAGTTATTCATTTAATCGACAATTATAAATGAATAACTGGACACCTCGTCGGCCGTTATCCCTTACTTAACCCTTTGTGTGTCAGGCCAGAGATACACTGGTTCAGTTAATGAAACATTAAAGGAGAATTGTAGATAAATGGGGCATAGGAAAATGCATAATCTCCGGTGATGAGGAGAAAGTTTCCTTTGTATTCCTTTAAAGGAAAGCTCGAGTGAATTCAAGTATAAAATAATTTGGGACAGCATAGACCGAACACGAAGCACTTTACATTGAGTCATCGGTACCGCAGATCTTACTTTCGGTTTCGAATAATCAGTTTCCATTGATTCAGTGTAAAGTGCTTGTTCACTTCTGCGTTCGCCTTCGGTCTATGCTGTTATACTCGCTAATTTGTGCATTTAGTAGGCTCGTTCAACAGGACTATGCTTGAATTCACTCTGGAGCTTTCCTTTAGCCCTTTTGCCTAGGTGTGGTAGACCATGGTCGGCTACACAGGTTAAGTTACTGAAGCATTAAAGTAGAAATGTAGCTGAATGGGGCTTTCTCTCTCTTTCTTTCTCTCTTTCTTTCTTTCTTTCTTTCTTTCTCTGTCATTCTCTCTCCCTTTCTCTCACTCTCGCTCTTTCTTTCTCTCCCCTACCCTCCCTTCATCTGTGCCTGTCTACCTGCAGAGCTGAAGAAGGTCCACATTGAGGTGAAGGAGACGAAACAGGCACAGAAAACCACACCAGCGCCAGCTGCGGAGAACGGCAGCGAAGAAGAGGAGGAAGAAGAGGAGGATGATGAAGAAGAGGAGGACGAGGAAGAGGAGGATGAGGAGGAAGAGAGCGAGGAGGAGGAGAAACCGTCAAAGCCGAGCACCAAGAAGGCCGAGAGTTCGGACTCGAGTAGCGAGAGCGACTCAGACGACGGGCGAACCAAAGAGGAGCGGCTCTACGACAAGGCCAAGAGGCGCATCGAGGTAGATACACACACACACACACACACACACACGCGCACACACACACACACACACACACACACAGAGTATCTCTTGAGTACACACTCCACATTGTCTTTTGTGCATCGAGGTAGATATGGTTTTTATATATATATATATGGGCAATTCCACGAAAAAGTAAACCTCACCTTAAAAATTCAAGTCTCATTTACATGGACATACAAATTATAAGTCTTTCTCTGCCTTTACTGAGATGTCCTCTTTGGTGTGAATGTAGTAATATTTACATTTCTCTAGAAATTTCACACACTTCACTGCAAAAACTACGCTCTCTCAAAAGTTTGTCCGTTTTTTTCGTCACGTCCATAACGCAAATTGAAAGGCTCATATTCTTATGATGCAAATCATGATATTAGTTTTTTCTGTTTGCTCTGTATTCAGCCATGGAGTTTGCAGAAGAATATGAAAAAAAAATTGCGAAATACTGCTAGGTTTGCAGAGGTTATGTGGCTTTTTGTTCATCAATAATGCATGAAAATGTCACGTCCATAACGTTGAGAATTGCCCCATATATATATATATATATGGGGCAATTCTCAACGTTATGGGCGTGACATTTTACGTGCATTGCCGTATTGAACAAAAGGCCACACAGCCTCTGCAAACCTAGCAGTATTTCGCAATTTTTTTCACATTATTCTTCTGCAAACTCCATGGCTGAATACAGAACGCAAACAGAAAAAACTAATATCATGATTTGCATCATAAGAATATGAGCCTTTCAATTTGCGTTATGGACGTGACGAAAAAAACGGACAAACTTTTGAGAGAGCGTAGTTTTGCAGTGAAGTGTGTGAAATTTCTAGAGAAATGTAAATATTACTACATTCACACCAAAGAGGACATCTCAGTAAGGCAGAGAAAGACTTAATTTCAAATAAGTCTTTGTTTGAAATTAATTAATGTAAATGAGACTTGAATTTTTAAGGTGAGGTTTACTTTTTCGTGGATTGCACATATATATATATAAAAAACATATCTACCTCGATGCACAAAAGACAATGTGGGAGTGTGTACTCAAGAGATACTCTGGTGTGTGTGTGTGTGTGTGTGCGCGTGTGTGTGTGTGTGTGTGTGTGTGTATCTACCTCGATGCGCCTCTTGGCCTAGTCGTAGAGCCGCTCCTCTTCGGTTCGCCCGTCGTCTATCGATGTCGCACTCGCAGTCCGATCTCTCGGCCTCTCTTGGTGCTCGGCACGCGGTGACGGTCTCCTCCCGCTCGCTCTCTCCTCCTCCATCTCTTCCTCGTGCCCTCCTCCTCTTCTTCATCATCCTCCTCTTCTTCCTCCTCTCTCTTCTGCTGCCGTTCTCCCGCAGCTGGCGCTGGTGTGGTTTTCTGTGCCTCGCTTAGACCTCCTTCACCTCAATGTGGACTTTCTTAGCTTGCAGAGTAGACAGGCACAGATGAAGGAGGTAGGGGAGAGAAAGAAAGACGAGAGTGAGAGAAAGGAGAAATGAAAGAGAAAGAAAGAAAGAAAGAAAGAAAGAAAGAAAGAAAGAGAGAGAAAGAAAGAGAGAGAAAGCCCCATTTCAGCTACATTTCTACTTTAATGCTTCAGTAACTTAACCTGTGTAGCCACGGGGTCTACACCTAGGCAAAAGGAGCTAAAGGAAAGCTCCAGAGTGAATTCAAGCATAGTCCTGTTGAACGAGCCTACTAAATGCACAAATTAGCGAGTATAACAGCATAGACCGAAGGCGAACGCAGAAGTGAACAAGCACTTTACACTGAATCAATGGGAAACTGATTATTCGAAACGGAAAGTAAGATCTGCGGTACCATTGACTCAATGTAAAGTGCTTCGTGTTCGGTCTATGCTGTCCCAAATTATTTTATACTTGAATTCACTCGAGCTTTCCTTTAAAGGAATACAAAGGAAACTTTCTCCTCATCACCGGAGATTATGCATTTTCCTATGCCCCATTTATCTACAATTCTCCTTTAATGTTTCATTAACTGAACCAGTGTATCTCTGGCCTGACACACAAAGGGTTAAGTAAGGGATAACGGCCGACGAGGTGTCCAGTTATTCATTTATAATTGTCGATTCATTATAAAATGAATAACTGGACACCTCGGAGGTCGTTATCCCGCTTATCTCCGTATCTATCTATCTCTCGTATATTTGAAGAAGCGTATAAAACGTAAAAGAAATATGCAACTCAAATTTAAAAGAAGCTAACCTGTTCGGTTTGGGTACTACTTTCAGTAGAAAGTAGATCTACAAGGTTGCTTATTGTTGTTATAGTTACCATTCTGAAAGGCATTCATATGGAACGGTAATCAGTTATTAGATGAGTTATTTTTTGGAACTACTTCCAAAGTAGCCGGTTATCTGGAATTAATGGCCACCTAGCAGCCAATCAGAGAAGAGAATGGCGTTCTGAAGGGAGATAAAGGAGTAAAAATGTTACCTTTCTCCTCATCACTGGCTATGGCCTCCCAGTCTTCCACTTCTGCAGCCTCTGGCTTCTCTTCCTTAGCTGAGGAGGAACAGCAACAAAACATCAGCACAACTTTAATACACACATCTGGCTTACATTTCCCCAAATGCTATTGGAAAAACGGACGCCTGGCATTACATTTCCAAAAGCATAGTTGCTAACTAAGTTAGCAAGTATGCTGTTTGCAATGCAATTTCCCATTGACGACTAACCAAGTCGCAACTAAGTTAGCAACTATTCTTTTGGGAAACGGACGCCTGGCTTACATTTCCCAAAAGCATGTTTGCGAACCACTTAGCAACTTACTTAGTTGCCAATGCAGAAATTGCATTGCAAACCATGTAGGGCAGTATTCTCCCAACAGCTTAAGTCAAAAAAGTGCTTAGTGCCGGCTGAAACGCATGGAGCTAAGCACTTTTTGGACTTAACCACCTGGGAGAATACCGGCCTTACTGTAGTTGCTAACCCACTAGCAATAGACTTGTTTCACACCTCAACATTCCGAGGTTCTAAAAGCATTCCATGGTAGTAAACTGAACATTCTACCATTGAAATGCATTGGATTTATGCCTCTTTCTGACTTGAAAAAAATGGGTAATAATATTTAAAATAAGTCTAAATTCACTTTCTTTCAAATAATACACATTTGAAGCACGCAAATTTGGAGGTCCCGAGTAGATAAAAGTGGTTTTACATTTATGTGCATGAAGCTTCAATTTATTCGGGACCTCCCAATTTGTGTGCTTCAAATGTGTATTATTTGAAGGAAAGTGAATTTAAACATGTTTGAAATGTTATTACCCATTTTTTTCAAGTCAGAAAGAGGCATAAATCCAATGCATTTCATTGATAGAATGTTCAGTTTACTACCATGGAATGTCGGAATGTTCAGGTGTGAAACAAGTCCATAGCAACTATCAATCGTAATATTTTTTGAGGGCCAACACAATCATTATGATGAAGAACTGAGCATGAAATAACATGAATAAAAAAGAAAACATCTTCAATCTTAGGGGTTTCTACCAGACTGGATGAGGTTACCTGTTTCCACTTGAGCGGAGTTCACCTCCATGTCCGTTGTGATTGGCTCTGCAGTCTCGGATGTAGGGGAGGTAACCTCGGAGGTTTCTAGAGTGGGAACAAACACTGTAAACCTAAAAGTTCTCGAAGTGCCGCCCGGGGGCCATTGGCGGCCCACGGAAACATTTCTGGCGGCCCGCAATAACATCTGTTGCGCTGTTACTGCTGCTGTTGTTTGTGTGGAGTTTGTTAATTTGCGTTTCATGTCGCGTTTTTATGGAATTTCTCTCTTTGGGATGAATAAAGTGTATCTATCTATCTATCTATCCATCCATCTATCCATCTATTTACTGTACATTGCTTTAAAATAATGAATCACCATTTATTGGTGGATAGTAGTATCTAGAGTCATTAATTTAACAAACATACAGTAAACAGTAGTGATGATACATGGTCATTAAAATGATTATAAAAGGGATTTGACTCCCCGCGCCCATTTGCCAGCTTTAATTTAAATGCTGGGTCCCTAAATCTTCACCTATCAAAACTTTGAGAACCCCTGACAAAAACAATGAAGAGAAAGATCAAATCAATCATAACTCACTCATGGCTTCTAAATAATGGCTTATGACTCTCTCTCACTCTCTCTCTCTGTGTGTGTGTGTGTGTGTGTGTGTTACATACCTTCAGGAGTCTGAGCGACAGGCTTCTTTTTCTTCTTGTCAGAGTAGATAGGCCTCTTCTTTGGCAATGAATCTTTGGATGGCACTTCAATACCTACAAGCACAGTCAACAGTTAAAATATGTCCTCCTGTGTGTAACCCTTAAAGGAATATACCGGAGTAAGTTTAAGCATAGCCCTGCTGCATGAGCCTTCTTACAGCAATATTTTTCGCATGAAATGAAAGAATTTCGAACAGTATAGACCTAACACAAACACGAAACAATTTACATTGGGTCAATGTAACCTCAAATCTTACTTTCGGTTTCCAAAATCTACCAAATTATTTTGTTCCACTCGCTAACTAGCGCATTTAGCAAGCTCTTTCAACAGGGCTATGCTGGAATTCACTCCGGTATTTTCCTTTAATATCATCATCATCATCATCATCATCATAATCATCAAATGGCATCTCAATGACTATGATTACATGCCCAGCCACGACGGAATAGTCACTATTCTCGTTAACGCTAGCCTGGCCATTGCCTTCCTAAGTTCTTCAGTTCAATTTTCATCTCGCTCCACGACTCCGTCTGGGATTCCGGCCATCGGCATCATTCCCATGGGCTGCATTGAGCCCAAGCCAATCAGTGAACTTTAAGAATGGAGCGCGGGAACACCATAGGCTATCAGTCAGGGGCTCGTCCAATCGCTTTGAATTTAAACATCTCCAGCAAGCAATTGTTTTCTAAATAGCCGAGATCCCAGACCCTTGTGCGCATACAGTAGAAGACCGAGGGCTTGGTTATGACCAGGCTTGTTTAAAGCAAGATCCAGAATAATCCGTTTATACTGTTACGACCCCCTGTGCCCCCTTCAGGCCTTTCATGGGAAATGCCTAGCCTTTGCTGTGCTGGCTGGCCTAATTGGCTAATTGGGCACACCTGATTGTGCTTCATTTAAGGGGTTGTCTTCCCTCTCCCTGGCTCTTGACTCTGGGACTCTCTGGCTTTTGGGAGCAGGCACATTTCTGTTACAGGCACTACGGTGATCTTTCTCCCTCTTGCACTTTCCCTCTCTTTTTGACATCATACATGGCATACATGCTACACACACACACACACGAGCATACATCTTTTCTTATTTACCCCTAGACATTCCTTTTGATTATTGCTATTTATTGAATTTTGATTACTTTTAATAAATATTTGGTTAACCTTTACATTTGTTGTCCGCCTCCCCCTTTATGTTGCGGCCCTGAGCCAGGACGTAGCAATACATGTGAAAGAGTAATGTGACTGTGGCTGATCCAATCATTTTGAACTTCAACAGGCCTTTTCTCAAAACTGAATAGCCAAACCATCTGTGTTCATTTTGGTTCAGTAATACTGGCTTTCTAGCCAAAGCATATCTCACACTTACAGGGAGAAGGGGAGATCTGTTAGCCATAATGAACTGCATAGCAGTGTCTGTGTGTGTGTGCCTGCGTGCGCGCATGTGTGTGTGAGATAATTTTGTTAAGCTGCAAGGCAGATCAGTGTGTGTGTGTGTGTGTGTGTGTGTGTGTGTGTGTGTGTGTGTGTGTGTGTGAGAGAGAGTGTGACAGAAACAAGCTAATATTGTTGAACTGGGGCCTTTTTCCCCAAAGCATAGTTGCTAACCAAGTTAGCTTTTAGGAAACAGACACCTGCAGGTCAGTGTGTGTGTGTGTGTGTGTGTGTGTGTGTGTGTGTGTGTGTGTGTGTGTGTGTCTGACCCTGAGCCTGAAGAATCTTGAGTGTGGCCTCTGCTGTGTGTGTGTGTGTGTGTACCCTGAGCCTGGAGCATCTTGAGTGTGGCCTCTACTGTGTGTGTGGTGTGCGCGCCTCACCCTGAGCCTGGAGCATCTTGAGTGTGGCCTCTGCTCGGGCACGAGCCTCTTTCTGGGCTTTGGTCAGCAGTTTGCCCTCCTTCTTCAACCTCTCCTTCCTCTCCTTGTCCTTCTGTTTCTTCTTCTCCTTACGCTCAGCCTCCAGCTTTTCCTGAGAGAGAGAGAGAGAGAGAGAGAGAGAGAGAGAGAGAGAGAGAGAGAGAGAGACAGAAAGAATGATAGACAAAGGAAGAAAGAAAGAAAGAAAGAAAGAAAGAAAGAAAGAAAGAAAGAAAGGATTGGAGAAATTATACCAAAAGGAAAAAAAAAAAAAAAAACATGCAATCCAACCGACATGCAATCCAACGGACATGTGTGTGCATATGTGTGTGTGTGTGTGTCAGTCCCCATGCTACCCCATGCTAACCCTTCTCCTGTCTCTGGGCATCAAGCCTCTCTTCCTCCTCCCGCATGTGTGTGTGTCTCTCTAACCTGCTCCTCTGTAGCTCCATCTCCTCCAGTCTCTTGAGTCTCTCTCTCTCTCTGTGTGTGTGTGTGTGTGTGTGTGTGTGTGTGTGTGTGTGTCTCTAACCTGCTCCTGTCTCTGTAGCTCCATCTCCTCCAGTCTCTTGAGTCTCTCCTCTTCCTCCCTCTTGGCGCGCTCCTCCTCCTCCTTCATGCGGGCCAGAGCCTCCTGCATGGCTTTGACTGTGGCCTTACTGGGGCCCTTCTTCTTCTCCTTCTTCCTTCTTCTCTCCCTTCTTCTTCTTCTTGTCCTTCTTCTTCTTGTCACCCTCAGCCTCCTCTGGAAGACCGGGAGAAGGGAGGGAGGGAGAGAAGGACAGAAAGAAAGAAAAAGAAAGAAAGAAAGAAAGAAAGAAAGAAAGAAAGAAAGAAAGAAAGAAAAAAAGAAAGAAAGAAAAAAAGGAAGAAAAAGAAAAGAATAGAGAAAAAAGAAAGGAAGAGAGAAAAAAGAAAGAAAGAAAGAAAAATGGTAGAGAAACAGTTAGTTTTGCACATCCAAGTTTGTAGGTGACTGAGCATACAGTAGTGTTAAATAGAGAATATAGTGAGGGCCTGACGGGCCACTTCACGAATGGAAAGTTCCTCTTACGCTCACAGGTAGGTGTAGGTGTGTGTGTGTGTGTGTGTGTGTGTGCGTGTGGGAAGATCTGATATCACCAAGTAATTAAGAGTCCGGGATCATTGTCAAACTTGTTGTCCTGGATGAATGGGTTAGGATTAGGGTTAGTGTTAAGGCACATTGATCCAGGGCAAACGTTTGACGTTGATCCTGGACTCTTAAATACTTGGTGATATCAGATCTTGGGCGCGCGCGTGTGTGTGTGTGTGTGTGTGTGTGTGTCTCCTCCTCACCTTCTCCCATGGGGTCAGCGGCGTCCTGCTCCTCAGACGCGGTCTTCTCCAGCTTGCTGGGCTCTGGTGTGTCAGCGGCGGCGGTCTCTGCCTTCTTAGCCGCCTCCTCCTGCTGCTTAGCCTTCTGCTTAGCCCTATCCTCCTCCTTCTTCTTCCTATCGCGCTCCTTCTTCTCCGCCTTCTTCTGCGCCGCCGTCTTTATCTTGAAGTCCCCGCCATCCTCCTCTTCCTCGCTGTCCGCCGCAGCCGCCTTCTTGCCCTTCTGTTTCTTCTGGGACTTCTTGCGGGCCTGGGAGGATTCGTCCGAATCTTCGTCATCCTCTCCTTTGCCACCACCGCCGCCACCTCCTCCGTCTCCTCCTACTCCCCCTCGTCCTTTCGGAGACTCTTCGTCCTCCTCATCCTCGTCTGAGTCGGCTTTGCCTTTGCCGCCTTTCTTGCCGCCTTTGGCTTTCTGGCGCGGCCGCGAGCCCTCGTCGTCCGAGTCGTCAGCAGCAGCAGGAGCAGCAGACGCAGGAGCCGCCTTCGCAGCGTCCTTCTCGCTCCGCGACGCGCCCGTTCGCTGCCCCCGCACCAGCCGCACCCGCACCCGAACCTTCCTCGTCACCCTCCTCATCCTCTGGGCTGGCCCGCTTGCCCTTGCCACCGCGGGTCTTCTTCTTCTCTTTCGGGAGTACGGGCTCGTCGTCCTCTATGCTGTCAGACTGCTGCACCAGAACAAGAGCAACCACGGATGGTTAAAAACAAAAGTTTTCAATTGAGAGTTTGAGATTGTAGACATTAACTTCTGTTCTTATTATTTCATTAGCTTAGTTAATGTGGTTATGTCTCTGTATATTGCAGGCCAGACAGGTAAATTGATTAGAACCATTTGCTTAACACCCCCTGTTCCCCATCCTGAACGTCTCCCTGGCGATAATTAAATCTCTGTCATATTGTTTGTAGTGACCATTTGGTCCCGCCAGAAACTATTTGCATGATTCACGGGAAAATGGACAGACATGTATGTGTATTCCACAATAGCCTAAAAGTCAGACCTAACTGTATAAATGTTAGTTGTAGCATGGTGAACCTCTACGAGTGAGCGACACTGGTGACTCCCTTGTTTGGCCAAGCATTGTAAAGCTGAATGAACCTGCATTTTGGTGAATCCTAAGCTGACGGAGTTTTGCGTATCTGATTGTAATACCAAAAAATACCATCACAATACATGCAGTATTATGACTGGCTGGGTCATGGCATAGAGGAATTTAGTCTACTTTTTCACTCCGTAACAGATACTGTAATTGTTTTGGAACATCAACAGACACCACTAACCACTGTGTGAGCCGCACAGGTTTTAAAACAAAGGTTTAAGGTTGTTTTCGGACATGCACAAAGCAAGCCAGAAATGTGGGGATTCTAAATAAGCCAAATATCCGAGACACGACCAATCGTCAGAATTTTGGTGTCGAGTGTTCTATTTCATCCTAGATACTCCAGAAAAGGAGCTAAACATGCTAAAAAGTGAACTTCCCCTTTAACGAGTCTTTCTTACCTTTAATGCAACTCTGTTGTCTATAACGAGTCTTTCTTACCTTTAATGCATCTGTTGTCTATAACGAGTCTTTCTTACCTTTAATGCATCTTTGTTGTCTATAACGAGTCTCTTACCTTTAATGCAACTTTGTTGTCTATAAGGAGTCTTTATTACCTTTAATGCAACTTTGTTGTCTATAACGAGTCTTTCTTACCTTTAATGCGTCTTTGTTGCCTTTTCCTCCCTGTGTTTCCAGAGACAGCTCTTCTAGTTCTTTTGCAATATCATCCTCACTGCACACAGACAAAGAGGAATGGACTTTGAACTACAGTACAGACCCATACATTACCCACCCATCAGCTGATATCAACACCTATTTCCCCTTGGGGATCAATAAAGTATCTATATATAGTGGTTCCATTGTGAACCTTGGCAAGTTAAGCTAGAGGGGTAATAGAGCCTCCATGCTTCAGGCCCTTTTTAAAATCAGGTTTACCACTACAGTGTCCCTGTCTTAACTTTGCTCTTTGCCACACTATAAACCTTCCCACCACACACACACAGACACACACACACTACACCCGGGTTACGGGTGTTGGGGTAAAGGTAGAGTCTCCTGAAAGGTGCCATCTAGGGAAAAAAAACATCATAGACACACACACACACACACACACACACACACACTGCTCTAGTAACACAAGATGGCCGACTTACTCAAACTCCTCTTTTTGTTTGCCTTTCTTCTTCTTGCCTTTGCCCTTGTTCTGGTCCTTAGCCGCTCCTGCTCCTTCTATCTCAGCAGTCAGAGCGTCAATGTCAATGTCATCTTTGGCACTGGAACAACAAAACACAAACTAATCAACACACTCGCACTCTGGAAGAAACAGGGACGGTTCTAGGTGTAAACCTACTAGACGATAGCCTAGGGCAATAAACATTAACGGGTCGTCACAAAATATTTTTCACTTGTATTTCTAGGAAAGGGGGGCGGGGGGCAAAGCTAAAATCTGGCCTATGGCAGCAAAAGGCAAGAACCAGCCCTGGAAAGAAAGACAAGTTCAAGGTGTTTTGTTTATTGCCAGTCAGACCATACAACAAGCGTTGTTGCACGACAGAATGATATTTCACTTCCTCACCCCCTAATGTGCTGTTCAATATCAAATTCATTTGACAACAAGAATTATTTTTTTGTAACAATTTATGGTGCGATTTATGGTACCACTCAAGTACACTCAATACGAAGGGTCTGCCGTTGACTCGACACTGTCAGAGACCTTACACACGTTTCTGTGTTGAGTGTGTTCACATTTCACACTTGCTGGGTTGGCACTAGTCAAGACTTAACATGTTTGCACATGCTTAGGCCAGAAAATTACATGAGTACTGAAATGGACATTGCATTAACTCAGTATGCTGTTTTTTATTTGCCACCTGCTGACACTACAATTTGAACATTTACATGTAGGTAGGCCTATATAACTTTTGGATAAATAAATACAAAACAGACCAAATTGATTAACATAAGTAATTAATATACCGTAAATATAGATTTACTAATGGATATACCATTAATAAATAGATAACTGATAGTTGACTAAACAATTGTGGGAGAGATGTCGAGAAATGCAAAGAAATGCACTACGGTAGTGAGGCTAGTGAGCACAAAACAACGCAGTGCTACACAATCCAGCTCTTTACTTAGCCTACATGTACATGTACATTGAAAACAGAACTAACTTGAGGAAAAAAACAACTTCTCAGGGGGCACCAGCGAGGGCCCCAACCTAAGATAGAGTATAGTGCGCAGACCTGATAGTTTGAAAAAAGTATGAAAAAAAATGTTTACCTTCAGATATAAAGAGGTGGGATTAAACCTAAATTTTAAATTTGAATCCTCATTGAAGTGACAAGGATAAATGACATGTTCTGAGTAAAATGTGCATACTTGCATGGGCATCACTGCCTACTAGCTGAAGATAAGGAGTTTGCACATAGCCAAGTAGTGTTCTAAAAGTGCGATAACACCCCCACCCCTACCCTCCTCCCCACGATGGAAGAAAAGTTCAGACTCAGGATTTTTTTTTTTTTGTGTGAAACACACACCTGCCAACCTTGACCACCCTGAGGGACATGCTACGGCTGCTGCTAATGTTACTGAGCTGCAGACCTGCAATCTGCACATCTGGCCGTAATCTCTCTCACAACGCCATTCACTCTCCCTCTCAACATCACATAGCCTTCCACAAATCACATGACACATCCATTGTTCCTAACTGGTGGAACACCTTTCCCAAGACTATCACAACAACATGCACTCTCTCTACTTTTAAGACCCAGCTCTTCCAAGAGTAGGCCTACATCTTGTCCAAGTCCCTTCAACTACCTGGAATACTGTACACTGATCTAACACTTCCCAACTCTTGCACTTGTTCTTCTCTTAGCAAATGGCACTACTGGTAGGTATTTACCTGTATCGTGTTGTACCTTGATTGCTATCCCTCTTTTTGTAAGTCTCTTTGGATTAAAGCGTCTGCTAAATGCATAAATGTAAATGTACATCATCATGGCCGCTGCCAATCAATCCTGCCTGCCACTGCTGTGCCCTTGAGCAAGCCACTAAGGGTGGTATTCTCCAAGTGCTTAAATCCAAAAGTGCTTAGAGCAGGCTAAAATGCATTGTGCTAAGCACATTTTTTGATTCAAGCACTGGGAGAATACCGCCCTAAACCCTTTGTCAAAGTCAAAGCGAACTTTATTGTCAATCAAACTCCGCAACAGTACATTGCAAGCAGACTGAAATGGCATTTGCTCTAGGGTAGAAATTGTGTTTGCTCCAGGGTAGAAGACGCTGAAGGCGCTGAAATAACTGATAGTTTACAAATATAAGTCGCTTTGGATAAAAGCATCTGCTAAATGCATTTAAAGAGGGGAAAAAAAGTTTTCAAAAAAATAAATAAATAAATAAATAAAAAAAAAAAATCACTGCACAGAGCTGGAACTGCAGTCCTTCCTCTTTCCCTACCACACAAATATAAACAACCACCCACACTTAGCACCGAGAACACAGGCCCCACAGTCAGTGCCACAAGACAAGAGGAGACAAGAGGAGATGAGAGACCACATTCTTATGAAGTGGAGGAGACACGCTCACACTATCCAAGTTTTTAACTGGGTGCTGAGCCCCATGTAAAGCATAGGCCTAAATGAATAAAAGAAGCGAGGGACGGCACTCTTCAGATTGCGATTGCAATCACCATTACTGTACACGCTGAAGAAGGGCTCTGCCCGAAACGTTCATAGGCGAATAAACAATAGAAAAATCTGTAGAGTGCCGTCCTAGGCCTCATTCTTACCAAGGGCAGGTCATCAGCCATCAGTTCTGGAGCAAATGAGAGGGGAAAAGCAGCCTGGTGGCTTATATAGGGAGTGGAGGGAGGGGGGGTTGTGCTACTACTACTACTGCTGCTGCAGCTCCTTGCAGGCCCGTTGCATCAGCAGGAAAGCACCTCTCACATGAGGCCACCTCACGGCATACTGGCTGATGTAAAATCAGAGAGCCCAGCCCCACTGGAGTTCACTCACACACACACACACACACACACACACACACACACACACACACACACACCCCCCTCACTGGAGTTCACACATGCATACACACACTCAACTCACTGGAGTTCACACACACACATAATGTTGTACTGTCTGTCGTACTGGGTCAAATGTTTACACTGCTTTTTTTTTTTTTAAAGGGTTTATAACTGGGTTTGTACTTTCAACTATGCACTTTATTTGCTATGGAAGTGAATGTGGATGCTCCAAACATAACTCCTGTGACAATGACAATAAATACTTGAATTAGAATTAAATTAATCCATTCAAATGCCCCCCCCCTCCCCTCCCTACACCATGAACCCTCTGACACTCTAAACGCTGGTATGACTCTGCTAAATGATTGGCCGATCTGATTTGTTTTGAAGGGGTCAGGGGTCATTTGTTTTGAGTTTTGAAGGGGTCAGGGGTCAGGGCTTAGGGTTCAGGGGAAAGATTGGGATTCACTCCAACAGCCATGCCCTACAGAATGGCTGTGTACTGGAGCTATTGTAGAGATCTGATGAGACCAGGAACTGGAAGTTCTCAAAAAAAGAGGGAAATCCTATGCAGTAGTGTTTGCACTGACTCTGTGTTGACTGTGATATTTAGCCATTATACTGTACTTCTATTCATCACAGCTTCATCAAGGATAAAAAGATGTTTATTTGTCACATGCATATGATTACTGATGTATAAAATACAGTGAAATTATAAGTGGTGCCAGCCTATTTATGCAAAGTATTTTAATACCAAAGTTATGATGGTGTTACTTAGTACGCATTACCTCTGCCAAGGAGGTTATGTTTTCGTCAGTGTCTGTGTGTCTGTCTGTGAAGAACAGAACTCGAAAAAGTACTTCACGGATTTGGATGAAATGTTTATCAAATATGCCATATTTGTCTAGCCTACAAATCTAGACATACCCTAGCGGCGGCAAATTAATTTGCTCAGCCCACGATTGAGTTTGGTTTATCTCTCGATGCCAGACTATACATTTCAATGATATAGGATGGCCTGCCA
>JAODXP020000945.1:0-15000 GCA_027497455.2 Sardinella longiceps | reverse complement strand
GTGCACAATCATTTCAAATCTGCTATCTGGTGAATGTTTGTGGATATCAGAGTTCATTGGCTAATATCCGATTTCACCGGATTTCTGCAACCCTCAAATAATGTGGTTCATTGGGGATTATTAGTTTCCAATAAATACCACGTTGATATCATGCCTAATAAAAAGCTCTCATAAACTCTTATGACCT
This sequence comes from Sardinella longiceps, assembly GCA_027497455.2. NCBI lineage: Eukaryota > Metazoa > Chordata > Actinopteri > Clupeiformes > Clupeidae > Sardinella > Sardinella longiceps. The sequence continues at coordinate 14,813 of JAODXP020000945.1, read as the reverse complement.
CTAAATTGTTGACAGCAACAGCAATTATGACTGATGAGAGCATATGGTATTTACCATATCATATGTATGACAGGACTAGGCCTACACTAGTCTCATGTTAAAGAGTTCACATGGGTACACATGACGTAGGCTATTACTGAAAAAAAGCATAGGACAGTGACAGAATAACAGCTTTTCTAACATCAGATATCAGTTTTGAGCCATGGGAGATGGGAGAAACATAAAAAAATGATTGGGGGGATACATGAAGGTCCTAAATACTTATATACCACTGATACTATATGGTCTACCATATATATTGAAGACCTGTCGAAGATGGGCACTGGGTGTACCCAAAGCAATGCAGACAGCACCTGTGACAGCAGAGCTATTATGTAGGATTACACCACATTCTAACTTCTACTCTGACCTCTTGTTCCCCTCATCCATCTCCCCGAGACAGCACATGTGAACGTTGTTAGCAACACCTGCTCACATACAGTAGTAGACCTGTATAGTGGCTGCTAGCTTCTACTTCTACTATCTGTGTGTTTATGTTACAGTTAACAAACTAATGATGGTTAATTCAATTGAACTCATGACTCATGAGTTCAAATTCTGGTCAAATATGATTTCCTAGAGAATGTAGAGAAAAGATACCAAATATGGACTTAATCTGTGTTAATTGGCAGTGACTTATTTGATATCAGCTAAAATCTAAGAGATTAGAGGTTGATCGGCTTACCTAGACTTGGACCTCTACTGACATGTTAAATAAATCACTCCCAAACTCAGCTGCCATCTTTGAGTTTGCTATGCAACAGAAAGATCCAGAAAACTTAGGTTGAACGCGTGAGCTATTCATTACGTAATGGTCCTTATCAGAGAAGCAACTAAATAAAAGTAACTGATGCTGTGGAAATGATATAAGACCAGATCAAATTCGACCCCCTGCTGTGATGGTTAAATAGCCTAATGATGAATGGGGAGAGATGGGCAAACGAGTGTAGGTCATGTAGTTATTTATAAGACCTGAGAGGAAAGAAAGCAGGGGGGTCAAAACCAGTGAGGGGCCAGATTTGGAGGCCAGGGAGTTAAAGATAAGGTGGGGTTGGACAGTGAGCTCATTCACAGGCTTCTCCACTATCCTACATGGTGAGAAGGAAAGTGCTAACGTGACAATGTGTGTTAACATGGACACCAAAGCCCCAAATTAACAGAATGAATGGGCAAACATCACACACCTACTCTCTATTCTTTTCTTCTCTAGTGCACACTCTCTTCCCTCTTTCTCTCTCTTTGCCTTTCTAAAATCTTCTTTCATTAAGAAGGAAAACCAGTTTTGGTTCTCCATACAGGAATATATTTAGGCTCCCTCTCTTCCTTTTTGCCACCTCTCTCTCTCTCTCTCTCTCTCTCTCTCTCTCTCTCTCTCGTGCATCTAAAGTAATAACTGGCAGTTCAGTGATTTGGTGGACCTTGTCTCTAAATCGTGACAAAGTTCAAACGCCTGACAGGCGGAGCGGTGGGCGCTCCTTCTGAGGAGTGCGTCTCTGAGGCGGCACCGCATGTATGAGCAGCCACACAAACCCCACGGCCATAAATCAGACGACATATGAGACACTCGGCAAAGGTCAGCACAGAGGATAGGGGGAGGGGGAGAAAATGGGGGAGGGGGGGGGTGTATGGGGGGTAAGAGCAGTGTGAGGGAAAAAGGAGTGAAGAAGGAGAGGAGAAGAGCCGAGAGAGAGGGAGAGTGGAGGTTAAAAACAGAGGGAAAGAGAGCTGGAGAGGAGGTGGAGAGAGATCGAGGTGTGGAGAAAAAGTAGGGAGAGAGAAGGATGGTCATATGGACAGAGAGAGGGTGGGGGAGGAAGAAACATGGGGAGGGAGAGAGAGAGAGAGAGAGAGAGAGAGAGAGAGAGAAGGGAGGGGTCAAGAGGAATAAAAATATCAAAGAGATTTTTCTTCCTGACAGACAGACAGTCTGAGCCGACTCAGAGTGGTGCATGAACCCTTCCCAAACAAGGAAAGTTATGGCTGCTGCAGCTGCAACTAAACCTGCTGCAAAGGTACTGGACTACTAAATAAAAAATGTCAAACTGCCCTAGGGATATAAAAAGGCTCTGTGGTCCATCATCTTAAAAAATAAACAAAAGGCCCTTCGAGTTTTATTTCCTTGTATTCACAGAAGGCTATAACACATTTGTGAAAGTTTCTCTATAGATTTATGAGGACTATGAATTCTGACAATGCCTAATTCCACAAATAAAGATTGTGAAAACCATTTAGTGTCAAATCAAGAGTGTTTTTAGTATTAATGAGCATGTACTGGAATTGTCCACTAAAAATGAAGGAAATTAAGATAATTTATCTAATTCAAATGATAATATCATTGGTACTCATTCACCAACCATTATAGGAAGAAATCTGTTGTTAAATCCCACTTACGCATGTTGTAAGAAGATTTGTATTCCTAAATATCGTTTTTTAAATGGGACCTTAAGAAAAACTCTTCCTAAAAATTAGTAAGACGCCTATGGTCTTTTTCTGCTACACTGCTGGCTTCTCTGCTAAACTGAATCTTCTAAATGGAAGATTGGTCTTGTTAAGTATCACTGGAAATATGTTTAGTGTCTGTTAGTATGTTTCAATCTCCTGATGCCTTTGTGCCCTACTTTTCCAGTTTTGTCACTTGAAATTTGTTGCAATTCTAAACAGGGTGTTGGGGCAGGGCGCTAGTGTAGATATACTGGTACTACTTTCTGAAGCTTGACTTTCATTGGGGTGAAGATTGGGGTTGAGGTTAAAGGTTAACTAGTCAACAGGCAGCTGATAGTTTGCTGTAAATGGCCAATCCAAATAAAGTTTACTCAAAGTGGTTCATTAGACCATTCAGATGTATCTATCATAAATGCGTCTTCTCTGCCAAACTGACCACTTCCCAAGGAAAACACTGGAAATACGTAGTTTCAATCGTTGTTTCAATCTCCAGGTGTCTTTGGGCCCTACTTGCGTATATGGCTACTCTTTTCCTTGGGAATTTGTTGCAGTTATAAACAGGGTGTTGGGACTTGACTTTCATCGGGGTGAAGGTTGTGAGGTTAGAGTTTAACTAGTGGATGAGCAGCTGATAGTTTGCTGAAATGGCCAAACCAAATAAAGTCTCCTCAAAGTAGTTCACTTGGCCTTTAACAAGAACTATTTACTGTATCATAAAAGCCTAGAGACAGATGTCTTAGCTTGTCAAAAGCAGTATGTGTTAATAATGCCAATTAGTGTCCAAAGATGAAAGACACTTTATTGCCAAAATTGGACAGCTTTCAGATAATATTGCAAGCATATAACAGTCGATGTTATGGATTTGTTTGTTGGATGTTACGATTTTGTTATTGATATTATTATCTTATCCAGTATCATAATAAAAATATCAAGACGTGTTGTTATCGTGTTTGTAAACTTCGGCAGCTTAAAGACTATTGGCTATTAGCGCATGTTGTCTGGCGTGGCATGTTTATAACAAGTTGACAGCGAGTTCAAGCCAAGGGTTACTGTCTCACCTACAGTAAATCTCATCAGGCCAATCTATGACCCTGGGCTTTCTCCAACCGCTCTCTCTCTCCATGTCTGTCTGAAGCTCTCTCGCTCTATATTCCTATGCCAATGTTTACTTTCAACCTTTCATCAACCTTTCCCTGCTCAACACTCCTCTTTTGCTACTTCTACACTACCTTCTTGGAATCTCAAAGGTAAACCCACAGAATCAGACCTTCTCTTTCGTCTCTCGTATGCTGTTATAGGCCTATGCTGTCTCCTCTTCATTGGTTCCCATTGGTTTCATCTTCTCATCTCTAATATGCATCGGTTTCTTCCTTATTGACATTCTCTAAGCTCATTCAGTCTTAACATCTTAACACCACATTTACTTTCATTTGACACTAGCCATAACCTCCGCATTACAATTTTATTTGAGGTTTATTATTTTGAAAGCATGGACTGAATTTTCAACTGGCAACTGGCAGTCTATCAATTGGCAATTATTGCAAACCAAACTCATATTACCATGCTAACCTCAAAAATAAACATTAGCAGATTATTTTTTGCCATCTCTTTGGTTAGGTGATATATAAATACTCCACAGACAGACTTCTCAATTTATATTGGATTGGCACTGGCTGCGGACTACTTAGAAAGACTTGTTGATATTGGCACTAATCCTGAAAATCTCTACGGATTATAATACAGTTGCCATATCAGGTAAAGTTTAGTTCTCTATTCAGGGTTCGGTTGCTAGGTTGCTAGTTTGCCAGTTTCCCAAGTCCACAGAGTATATTGATCTTCAGTGGTCATCTGTCTGGTTACTGCATGCTTTGGTGATTTACAATGACAGCATGAAGATTAGAAAGACCTGATTGCCGTGATGAAAGAGGAGGTCAGAGAGAGAGAGAGAGAGAGAGAGAGAGAGAGAGAGAGAGAGAGAGAGAGAGAGAGAGAGAGAGAGAAGAGTAGTATTTCATTGAGGTCTGATGCGCTAGCTTTACTGACGCAGACGAGTAAAGTTTTACGATGCTTCTCCAAGCTCAGTAAACTGCAGGATCCATAACACCTAAGAGATATATATCCATATACTTCAGTCTGCACTGGACTTTCACCAAAACAAATAGCATAGACCTCAATGGACCTGTCAAGTATAAAAGTGTAGTCCCTCAGGGTGAAAGATTTTTACCTACACCAATATTCAGGCCTTTACATACTGTAAGTGTATAGCCCGGCATACATGGACAGCTGCCTGCATGCTCTCTCTCTCTCTCTCTCTCCTCTCTCTCTCTCTCCACACACACACACACACACACACACACACACACACACACACACACACACACACACACACACACACACACACACAGTATGGTGCAGAGTAGGTGTTCTGAAAGGCTCTCTAAACTATAAAAAACAGTGGAGAATTACATTTAGCTTGTATAACTAATGTGTGCAATGTGACTAGACTTTATGGTTGTGGCTAAAACAATGACGTTCATCAACATTATTTTTCGAACCGTGCCAAGTGATTCTTTACTCAGTGTATGTGCAGTCACAAATCACAAGACGGAACTAAAACTTGACTGGAGAAACTAGATCACTGATGTTTATGATGAGCCACTGACTTTATATGTTTAGGGCCAGAGAGTGTATATTACCTGTGTGTGTGTGTGTGTGTGTGTGTGTGTGTGTGTGTGTGTGTGTGTGTGTGTGTGTGTGTGTGTGTGTGGAGCGACTGAGCCTCTCTTAATGTATGGAAAGAGAGAGAGAGAGAGGGTGTGTGCTGAGTTTGTGAGTTCTGCACTCAGGTATGCGTGAGTGTGTGTGTGTGTGTGTGTGTGTGCGTGTGTGTGTGCGTGCGTGCGTGCGTGCGTGCGTGTGTGTGTGTGTGTGTGGTGAGAGAGACCTCTGACATGAGAGAAGCCTGGGGTGATATGTGAAGATGCTAGCGGTCTCCTGGCGTGTTGCTAAACGCACCATCTGTTCCCCTCTCCATCTTTCATAGTGACACCTCAGCTCTGCCTGCGCTCCACTCTTCTTTTTCATCTCTCTCTCTCCCTCTCTCTCTCTCTCTCTCTCTCTCTCTCTCTCTCAGTCCTCTACCCCACCTATCCTCTCTCTTATTTACTCCCCTTAGAAGCTCTTAGTCTCTCTAGAGATGTATTTTTACAGTGCACTAAATGACAGCAACATGCATCTTCAAAATATGACAGAATATAAAACAAGACAAGAACAGAAGATAGATAGACAGACAGATAGACAGATAGATAGATAGATAGATAGATAGATAGATAGATAGATAGACAGACAGACAGACAGATAGATAGATAGATAGATAGATAGATAGATAGATAGATAGATAGATAGATAGATAGATAGACACATAGTGAATCGAAGTCATCTGAATGTAACGGTACAGGTAAATATACAGTTCAAACCTACTCATACTGTACTGTCCTTCTGTACTAGATGTAAGATACTGACCCATTCAGTGGATGCCATACCAGATGATAAGTTGACAACGCAAACTACATGAAACCTATTTGTGGATCTTATTTCTATATTCAGGTGTTTTTTTTTTTTTTTAAATATGCCATATCACCACTATAAGCATTCTAAAAATTAATTCCAAATTTCCAAACAAACTACTCAGTCAAGTGGGCTTCACTTTAATTGTGAACCTCATTAGAAAATATGACACTAATTACTTCACTAGACAGCAAAAATAAGAGAAAAAAAAGAAAAAAAAAGAGAAGACATTGACTACCTTCTTCTGTGGGCTCAGGCATGGCTGTGAGTGCGACTTTGTCCCTGGAGTCTTCTGCCGGTCTTCTCCCGTTTATCCCTTTTTATTTCTCACTCCCTCAGTTATCCTAGACACTCTTGGAACTCCAAGTTGAGAGAGGGGCCAGAGAGAGAAGGAGGGGATTGAGGGAGGGAGGGAGGGAGAGAGAGAGGGATAGAGAGAGTGGGTGAGAGAGAGGGGGGGATGGATGGAAAAGGGCAGTTACTTGAGATCCTGGAGGAATCCAAAAAAGTAAAATGTGGCTGAATGGGAAAGGCGACAAAGACAGAGAGGTGGTAAGCCACAGAAATTGTGTCTTTGAGTACCTTTGAAAGGACTGAATACTGAAATGGTTAAATGGTTGATACTATGTTACTGTAGTTGGAAACACACACACACATACAACACACACACACACACACACACACACACACACACACACACACACACACACCCTTATCTATTGACTCAATTCACAATTCTGCCTAATTGACTATAATTATCCAGATGGACAGATGAACTGGATAAACAGTAATCATTTGAAGGCCGATGAGTACCGTTGTCCTGTAACTCTACACGAGCCCTCAAAAAAAAAAAAAAAAAAACGTTTGATGACAACACTAGCTCACATGCTAAACGGCTATGATAATTTATAGTTGGAAAATCTACATGGGATATCTCAACAGATAGTTTATTAGCGGCGGAATCTTTGATAACTGAGAACTACTATGAGTCATGTCAGTGATGACCTTACACACACACACACACACACACACACACACACACACACACACACACACACACACACACATGCGCACACACAAACCTCCACCCTTACATACTGTACACCCAAACAGGATGCATCTCGGCCTACTCATCCTCCCACCCCCACACACACACGCATGGATTTGCACACAAACATCCACATGCAAACCCTACATACTGTACACACACACACACACACACACACACACACACACACACACACACACACACACACACACACACACACACACACAAGCGATTTATCATAAATCAGGAAGATTGGAATTGCTCCTTTGGATTATGTTTTTTCACTGATTGATGAGTCTGCTTTGGGAAGACCCTATTACCATAACACTGATTACAACACTCATCATCACACCACTGTAGGCTAGCACAGCACATATACTGAGCGCCTGCTTTACTGTAAAACAAATACTTATGCCGAATAAAATATAAGAATGTACAGTATATATGAATGTGCCAAATTAATGTTTTCATACTTTACAACAATTTTCATTGAATTAAGCCAACATAGACTTGTGCAGTCATAGTGTAAATGTGCTATGAATGAATGAATGAATGAATGAATGAAAATAAAATCTATCTACAGTATCTATCTATCTATCCATCTATCTATCTCTGTATCTATCTATCATATCCATTTATCAATCAATCTATCAATCTATCTATCTGTAAAGATAAGTCTATAGATCGGAAGGCAAATACAGTGTCATGACACAGTCACAAGACCGTCTGTCCATCACATGAACTTTCACATTAGCAAAAACGTTATCACTTGTCCTGCAATACAGGAGTGACAAATGGCTGCAACCACCACAGCCGGCACACTGCGCCGTGCGATTGCTAGCTGGCGTCTTAGCATATGCTAAAGCTTTTAGTAAGCCTACTCCCAGCAGGACTTTGCAGCAACCATTACATGAATGTCTTCATTACGACACATCAGCGCCTGCCAGAACCCCAGCAGGCAAGCCTGAGAGAGCGAGCGAGAACGAGAGCGAGAGAGAGGAGGGAAGGAAGGAGAGAGGGAGGGAGAGAGAGAAGTGCGTAAAGCTGTGAACACTGTGAGAGCAACCCCACTGGGGCTTCCAATTCCCACCTACAAGATGGGGTCACAAGGACACACAGAGAGACACATAGAGAGAGATATAGAGAGAGAGAATAAGATTTTTAAGGCACTGAATAAAAGATGTATGAAATCAAATCAGTCGGTACTGCCTACTTGACAGCTTCTCTCAAATCCCATAGTCAAATCTACGTTCCTTACAGTTTTCCCCCATTGTTTAGGCTCTTATTTTGAAACAAACAGGAATGACATTGTCAAAATAAAACGTTCAAACCACTGCAATGGGGCATTGTTAACAACAGAATAGCACTCACTGATTTGATCAAATTTGCTAATGCCTTAGTAAATGCCTTAGTCTCAATTAGCTCTTGGTGGTGAACCATGGTGTTTTGAGCAAACATCCAGGTTATTTTTTTGCAAAAAGAGTGTTGATAACATCCAGTGTGTTTCAAAAAATAAGCCTAGTTTTAAAGTACCTTTGCAAATTGGGTTGCACTAACTCTTTGCATGGGAAAGGAATTACTGTAAGTCTGAAGTGTGTGAACAATTTTGGGAGATATACGGTATGTGCTTTTGCAGGTGAGTGTTTGTGCTGAACTGTATGTCTGTTATGCCAAGATCGATCTTAGAGTTTTGAGAATGTAATTTCTCTTTCAAGAAATGAGCCAAACCAACGAAGAAAAAAACTGTAAACTGGAGAGAGAGAGAGAGAGAGAGAGAGAGAGAGAGAGAGAGAGAGAGAGAGAGAGAGAGATCAAAAATCTAAAGGAGGAACCAACCAATAGAGGGATGACATGATGATGAGAGGTAGAAGAAAAACAGGACTGAAGCGGTGTGAGATGGGAGTGAAAAGAGAGGAGGGCAGCAGGTTGTCGAGTTCATGATTTAAAGCCCTCATCAGTCAAAGGGAAAGAGACAGTGATCCACTGCTGATCCACTAGTTTAGCTTGGCTTCTCTGACGGAGATGAAAATGGAGAGAGAGAGAGAGAGAGAGAGAGAGAGAGAGAGAGAGAGAGAGAGAGAGAGAGAGAGAATTATACAAACTGATAGAAAGCAGACATACTGTACAAGGTGAGAGACATAATCCTTATATCTAGATAGATAGATAGATAGATAGATAGATAGATACAGACAGACAACGAAAGAGTTACACTAAGACAATGAGCAAAACTACAGGCATATTGGCAAGGGGAGAAATATAGTGGGAGAGGTGGAAGGTGACTATTTTGGACTGAAATCAGATCCACTGTGAGGCCAGTGGGACAGCACACACTCCCAAGACTAGGAGCACTCAGTGCCCAGATGGAAATGTCACGCCCACTGACTCCGGCCCAGCCACTCACATACTGTAGGCCTTGTGAATTACGGCCTGTTTAGAATAGGAATGCAAAGGGGAAAAAAAAACATCTACAAGTGGCTCAACCTCAACGGTAGTAAATTTATGTTTACAGCATACACTGCCCCACTGTCAACCTGATTATGTGAGACTAAATCAGCTTTTAATTGGACACTGTCATGTGTGTTTGCCTTGATTGGGTGAAGGCTAGAATGTAACTGAAAGTGCAATGGAATTGCAAAGGAATGGTTGCATGCATGATCACTTGTGGCATTGTGCCACATTATCTTAGATTGAAGACATTAGTTTAGTGTTTGTATTCATTCATTTAGAATCAATTAAAGTTCATGAGGACATAATCTCACATACTCAGTGTAACCCTTAGTAACAGCTACTGTTTCTATTCCATTGCTTAATTGATTTCTTAGTGTACAGTTAATATAGACCTTTTAATCTAAAATGTATGGCTTTGTGGCCTTTGTGTTGGTATTCTGCATGTTTTCCTAATTCTTGGTGTTCACAGCTTATCCCTCTTGCCAGCAATCCTTGACCAGACGGCTCCTGTCACTCATCAGTGGAAACTACACTCCACCAACAAAAGGAAGGTCAATATTAAACTGAACAATGTGATCAATGTTCTATCAAAATGTAAACAAACCAGAGAGGGTTGAAGCGGAGCTCTGTGATCTTTGAACAAACATTGCAGTCATGGTTGTTTATTTTCTAAATTCTGTTTGTTTACTGTAAGTATACTGTTTTTGTTTATAGGCCATTTCTTTTCAACGATTTTGCCATCTTTAAAATTTCATGTTACTTTCAAATACAGTAATGTATTTCTTGAAACCACAACACAATGAGATGCTTTTGTTCTGAAAGAACATTCTGTTTTCTCTATGTGCCCCCTTTCTCTGTGTTACTCCTTCAACCTCACCCATAATTAAATTCATGTTCAAATTCAGTTTTAGTTTACGCCCTAAAAACTGGCCATGAAAAGTGAACATCTATTTTTTTTATGTTTAATGTCATAACCCTACACTTGAAAGAAAACATGATATCTTTCTACATTAGATACAGTCCCCACTGGGAATCTGCCTAGTCAGGTCACTAAACAACACCTGGCTCATTACTGAATTCTTTGATGATGCCCCTTGCTTGTAATGGGGTGCGTAAATGAGGTAAACTGCTAGTTTCCGTCCGACTTGAAGTGCTTATCAGATGCTTATATGACTCAAAGGAGAAACGAGTCATATAATGGGCCAGTGGCCACTGATTTCAGGTCAGTGGAGATACAAATGAGGTGCCATGGATGAGAGGAAAGGGTATTTCCTTTGTCAGACTGAATAATGAATGAAACAGATTGGTTTAAAACAAAAGCTTGATGTCTTTTGAAGCATCTACGCAGAGGGAATGTGAGGTGAGGGTGGCTGGGGGCTTTGCCTGCTCACTATGCCATCAGCAGACAGCACAGCTATGCCTCGTTAGGGATTATATAACTCTCCTTTTTAATGATAATGTTTCACGTGGGTATTAAATGGATGGTTTTGCATGGTTGATCAAGTAGGCTATTGCAGCTTAAACATTTCTTTTGTAGGACAAAACACAACAACTCCTTAGTCAACAAGAAGTCACAAGACATTTTTAAAAGATTTTTACACATTTGATTGCAATTCAAGTTGAAATCCCATGCCATAAAGATCTATAATGCCTACAGAATTTATGCTCTAGCACTGTTTTATAGGGTTTTTCCATAATATGAAACTCACCAAAATAGTAGCAGTGGGTTATTAGCCTATTCATTTGACATGAATAATGTTTTTTTTTCCAACACTGTACATGAGGTTACGATTGTAGCTTATTCTAGTTCATTATTTTGTAGTCAAAGCCTAAACATTTGATGCAATACGTGTTGCAGTCACCAGGGTTCGCTATTTGCTAATTTAATAGTTACGCACCTAATCCATGGTCAGGACGCCAGGCCAGACAGTTCTTAGGGTAATATACGTCTCTGTGGATTTATTTTAAAACAGTTTCTCTGTATTCTTTAAAAATAAAATGACATTAAAAGCATAAAGCACGAGATAGTGGTAGTGGTAATTGGTGGTAACGGTTGCCACATTACGGTTTCCTTTGGGAAAAGAAGTGCTGGAGCGCCACTCTGTGGTGTAGCCTAATCGACAGGCTCCTCCAGAAGGCTGGATGCATATTTATATTTGAATGCATTGGCTAAGTATTGTATGGCTATAGTTTATGAAGGAGGTATCCTAAAATATATTTTATATGACAACCCATAAATACAACTCCTATGAGCAGATTCTGAATTAAAATGGTGTGCTACTTGGAAAATTTGATTCATTTAAGATTTCAAATGCGCATCAATTAGGTCAGTCTATAGATTTTTTTTTATTCACACAAGAAATGTATGGTAGCTCGTCATATCTGGTGTGGGATGTGATTAACATTGATTTGAATTTTATTTCTCTCCTGTTTGATCTGATGTCCGTCCACAAGTTGTCGAGCAAGTGATATCTTCCATGTGGTAGGCTGAAATGTGCCGCGCTAATAAAGAAGGGCTACGCATTAGACTGTACTCTATAAATTGCGAAAGCATACTGTTTAACACAGTGTACATCCTATATTTCTACAGACAGAACGCCATAATGCATTTCAAAGGACCTGTGTTGTACAGGCTTGAAAGGGTTGCACCAGGCTCCAGTCGCTATGTTATTAAACTTCTCCCTAAAGGTCAAACCTGTAGCTGTAAAAACTAAGGTCCCTCCTGGAGTGGAGTCAACTCTGGCCAGTTAGGCTGGTATGTCTCTTTTAAAATCATTTTCATTTTAATGTCGAGTACACCAATAAACATCCGCCCACAGGCAATTAATTTGTCTTCACCTACCTTCCTTGGTTGAATATTTATGTAGGCTACTGTTGCACTCCGTCAATCAAATCTCGATTCCAGGTCAAATCTGGACCTACTTCCGATTCGGCTGCCAAGTGGGTGGGAATAGCATCTATTTAAGACAGGAAACGTTATGCATGGCTTGCTTTCCAATTGGGACCATCGTTTTTTTGTTGAGAAGATTTTACCTGATCCTGAATTTTGGAGTGATGTAACACATAAGGTGGAATACTTTTCAGAAAGTGAACTTCCAGAAATAGGCCAACCCAAACACTAGGTTATACAAATACACTGATTAATGTGTTGACAGGGTCTTAAATTGTAAACTATGTGCACCCCCTTTTCTATGCATTTCTATGGGAGATGGTGGTCATTACCCTGTTTGAAGATTGACCAATTTTGTGATCTTTTGTGGTGATGGTACACTGTGTTTAGTCAATTTCAGGAAGATCAGTTCACATTTACTAAACAAAGCATATCTTGTGAGAGCAAGAATTTCTATCAAGTTGCATGTTGAGCAGCAACACAATTTAAAGTTTATTAAATTCCAGAAAACAGAATAATTCATGGCGTTTCATTTACAACATTTGATTTTCCAGAAATGGTTTCCAGAACAAGAACACTTTGTACAGTAATAAATTGGAACCACTTGAACAATATGTACAATAGTACTTATTGCCAGTACAATTGGAGAAAAATTTTACATTAGAAAACATATTTACATTCTGCTTATCAACTCTGCGGCTCGCGTATCTGCTGTGAAATAGAATGAAATGCAGCTTTTCTGCAGCTGAATAAAAAATCTGTCCATATTGCACCACATTTGCATCTATTTACATATAACATCTATTTACATATTTAACATTAGAAAACATATTTACATATCTACTCCACCCCATCCTCCTACTTATCAGAGCCTAAGCAGCAAGGGTCAGGTAGGTCTTTGGTACTTTCTGCCCTCAACGGCACCTTCCAGGCAGCGCTGTCTTGAAGGCACTATCCCCTAAATCTAGGGTTAGGATGAGGGTTAAGGGGTTACATTAGGGTTAGGGTTTCACACAGTGCTGCCTGCAAGGTGCTGCTGAGGGCAAAAAACACCAGCAAGCGACCAGATATTGAACTCTACTCCTCCCTGTCACCTGTCCTGGGAGCAAGCAGGTGCTCCAGACCAATAATAAGTATGAGGGCTCAGGTACCTGTACCTGTACCACCACCGCCCTGCTCCACTGATGGCGCAACAGACTCGGAGAGATTAGACAAGACACAACAAATGACCTCAATCTTGTCAATCAATCTTAAAGCGTCACTTGACTTTGTGGTGTTCTCCGTGGGCATAGACCTGCTTTGCAGAATCTGGTATTTTCTTCTCACTGAACCCATGACATTCTCATCATGAATACGAAAATTCACTGTTTTTATGATTTCTGCCACCCCATCGCCAATATTAAACCCACAGTCTGCCAAGACAATATCTCCAGGCAAGAGTTGTTTTGGGAGGCCACTCTCTATCGTAATCTGTTTGTCACTGACAACTGGCATTGTAGCTTGAAGAACCGGTCTCTTTGGCCACTTAATTTGAAATTTCAGCCGCTCATGAAGAATGTCGATTACTTTATACCAAAGTCGAGAAGCAGTGGCCTGAGAGATCTTGAACCTGAAAGCCAAATCTTTCAGCGGGAGATCTAGTCTCAGCCTCATCAAAACAAAAATCAATTGTTCAAATTTAGACAAAGAAGCCATATGTCCACATGAGATGTATGGCTTGCACAGCTCAAAAACCTGCATTAAAACTAAGAAATTGGGGAGTCCTGTGTAAAACCTTAGCTTGTCTTCATTCTTTTCAAAGGACTCCTGGAGGAACTGCGTGTCCAGTGCCTTGGCGCGAAGATCAACCAGCTCTGTTGTGTTCTGTCTCAGAACATCCTCCATCTTTTTTAGGTCATCCATGGTTAGCTCTGTCTGGCAACCAGCATCTGCATGGCCTAATCGTAGAGGAGAGCAGAATTAGTTAGGAATAGATTTTTATGTGAATTGTTGTTACTATAGGTCATCTTTTTTACCAACAGGTTTAACAAATGTGCAAGTTCCCTGATAAGATATATGAAATGTAGGCATATTACAGCAGTTGAGATACAGTACAGACCAAAAGTTAGGACACACTTTCCCATTCAATTGTTTACTATATTTTCATGACTATTTAGTTTGTAGATTGTCACTGAAGGTAACAAACAGTATGAATGAACATGTGGCATTATTTACTTAATATAAAAAGTGTGAAATAACTGAAAACAAGTTTTATATTCTTGTTTCATCAAAGTATCCTTCTTTTGCTCTGGTAACTGCTTTGTGCTCTTTTTATTTTTGATGAGCTTCAAGAGGTAGTCACCTGAAATGGTTTTCAAACTGTCTTTCAGTTATTCTTTC
>JAODXP020000944.1:0-21057 GCA_027497455.2 Sardinella longiceps | reverse complement strand
TTTGTGTAATCAGGATGAACTTTAGAGAACCCTATTTTAAACAAAAAAATGGTTATGTGTTATATTATGCTTTATACATAAACTATATAACTAAACTTGTGTGTCCTTGAAAAAAACGTACCTGGTCCAGTAGGCTGCGGCACCATCCAGTGAGAGACTGTGGCGTGACAGCATGGCCACAGGACATCTCAGCCCGCAGGGAGTCCGGGTCATCATCCAGAGCTGACAGGAGTGGAATACAACACTCAACACTTACATGACAGTGCATTTTGTTGCAATAGAATGATCATTAAAAAAAAAAACAATATGCAGCGGTAGTGGTTCAGCCTGCTAAAGCTTTAGACACTGGGACATGGCGGCCTAGTGGTTAAGGAAACTAGCGTGCTGATGTAACTGATATAGTTGCTAAAGTGTCTGCTAAATGCATTAACACCAATGTAACTAACCACAAACCCAGGGATCCTTTTTGATTCCAACTCAAGGTAATTTTCTGACCCTTTCTATCTTTCTGTCCAACTAATTCTTGTCGGTTTCTGCAAAAAAAACACCTCCTAAATTATATTTTAAAATCAATAATCAAAAGAACTGAATAATCGACTTACTGATATCATCTCGCCTTGTGACAAATTTTAAAGTAGTGTCTGATCGGTCATAACGTTTTTCCGGCTCTTGTTGTTGTGTCGACATCTTGTGATATTGTTGCCCATTTACTCAGCGTCCCAATGTCACACCACAACATACAGTACAGTACATGTCGTACTTGTATTTCCACTCTAGACTTCTTTCACTTTCATTTCTCTGCTGACACCACCCAAATTGATTTCTGGGAAATCTTTCTTTTTATTGCTGGGGAAAGTTTGTTATCAACTCTCATCAAGATTGTACTCAGATAACATTTTCCTGATAGTTATTACAGCATATAAAAGTATATCACAAAACCTGGAGGCCACCATAAAATGTCCTTCATCCTGGACATCCATGTCCATTTCATGTGTGCAGGATAGCTTTATGAACAAATTGATCTTCCACATTAACACAGTTCAATTCCCAGGCTTGTTTTGAAAAGTGAGTGGCTCTCACGATTAATTTGAATATTGAGAATTGTTGTTGTGAAGAGAATATTGGTGTGCATGGTTTCACTGCCATGCCCCAGTCTGGTATTCCCCTGAAAATCCACTGTCTTATTCAATCCATCAATATAAAACAAAAGGAAATATTTAAGTCTCTTGCATACACTCATCAAGGACAAATAAGTGGATAAAGGTTACACTAAAGCTTGTGTAGAAAGTCAGTAAACCAGTAAAGGGAAGCATTTGTGATTCACTGATTAACACAAGCAAGTGTTAGACAGACTGAGCATAAGATAGTGTTTTTCACATTGCAGTGACTGCACTCCCTACATGCAGAATACAAAGGTATTCTGATGTATTCAAATGATTGGTTAGTTGAATTGTATATCATTGTGCCAGTCAGGACTCTGAGGAACAAATAGAGTTGGCAAAGTGGATTGCATTAAAATTGTGCTCTACTTCAATCATGAATTGATACTTGTGAGAGGACAAAATTAAAAAAAAATAAACTTATCACACCTTAACATACAGTACAGGTTGTACTTGTATTTCCACTCATTTCTCTGCTGAAAAAATGAAAAATAAACTTTAATTTCATTTCAAGTCTTGTAAACATTGTGGCTTCTCTGTAACACAAATGCAACCCATGGCACACCCCTTTGCTATGTGTATCTGCCTTTTATGAATCGTAAAAGAAAATGAAAGTAGCACACAGCTTCACTGTTTCGGCCGAACACTTGCTGTCATATCATTCTCCGGGCTCATCAACAAAATGGGCAAAATTTACCAATTAACAGTTGTTGGAATACAAGGAGAAAAGAAAACTGTTGATGTTGCCACTACAGAAGAAGACTTCAACAACACAACAGTTCTTGAATTCAAGAAGAAACTTGTTCAGAAGCTGCCAGGAAACATAGGTAATTACTGTGTTTTCTAATAATTGAATTGGTGTCTTCGTCAATTAATTTCAATACCGAAATAAACATACAGTACATGTTTCATATATGTGATAAATGTAAAGCCTACTTATTTTACCTTCTCTCAAATGATGTCTGACAATCTGTTAGATACCTCGGAACTGCGGGTACTATATGCAGCTAAGCAGTTGGAGGACGATGACAAATTGTCTACCCATGGAATAAAGGACAAATCCACACTCATGCTCGTACTACGCTTGCACGGAGGAAAAAATCATGAAGTGTAAACTCCCCCGCACCAAGAACAGAATGAAAAAAAATATGTATATTGTGTCGTGGGATAATGAACAATATGCCAGTATTGGTATATCTTTTTGCAGACTGGGCCATGTGAACTTATGCAGATCAACACAGAGATATAGCCCTCGTCTGATGTTTCATGAGACTAATATAATCTATTTTCATGCACTACAGCACTTGATGAAGTTTAGATAGTAACTGCATAGTCTATGTACACTTGACATGAATATAAATTTGTTTTTGTTGTTGTTATATTTCCAACATAATGGTTGTTATGTTTTGTATATAAACTTGTAAATAAAATCTCCACAACGTGTATTTTGTTTGTATCATCATCACAATTATCAACAAACATATTTAATCATTTAATTTTTATGATCAATGTTTGGAGGGCCAAAAATCAATTCCTGCCGTATGGCCAAAAATTCTTTGTACATCTGCTTGCAAGCAAATGCAGCAGTGATAAGGTCATTCATTGTGGGTCAGACAGCCTAGCAGTCCTAGGGATTAGGCCAGGGGAGGGCAGTCTTTGGCCAAAGGGCCACATTGGAATAACAACTTTGATATATCAGGCCTATAATCTACAACGTTACCTTGGCTAAAAGAGAAGTTATTCTATTTTGGGAAGTGTCCCAGTTTTTCCAGGTCTGGATTAGGCGGAATGGGCATACCACAAAGAGAACGTTTATAGGCTATAGGTTTATGTGAAAAGATCATTCCATACTGGACCAAAACATCTGGCACATAGCCGATTGAATAACGCTGGTCACTAACTGATGAACTAGCCTACAGAGTTTTTTTTTTTTATTATTATTATTATTATTTTTTTTTTTTTTTTACTTTATTTCACAAGTCAACATACAGTAGGCAGTTTTGTGCAATATGTTTTGCATTTTGCAGTAGGCTACAAAACCTCCCCCAAGCCTCACTCAGATTACTCAGATTACATGCATCTATGAAGTATTTGTCAATAATTTGTCGTAACATGGAACTCAAAATCAGGAAAGGGGAACGGAGGACTGTAGCTAGTCTATTAGGCTACAGCAGTGACCATTCACAATACATTTGAGTATTGACAGACGTTAGTTTTGAGTAGATGCGTGGGCGTGAATTAAGGGTTTCGGTTTTGCTTACAGATATATTAAATTCTCTTGTTTTTTTCCTGCTGTACTTGTTGCTGTCGTCGGTATAAACTAGCCTACTTGGTTGTAGCCCAACTGCAATTCAAACGGAATTGTTTTTTGTCTTGTCGCGTCATTTTTGGGTTAGTAGGCTACTAAATCCTATAGGCTACGTAAACCTTTTTGGGCAACATTATAGGCAGGTCTACAAGTAGCCTAAATCATAGACCAGGCATTTCGCGGAAATTCAAAGCAGCCTGATTACATGCACAGATCTTTATGTCGTATTTTCATGTCAGTGAGTGAACAGCTTTTATCTTTCATTGAAAGACTAACAAAGTATATGTGGAATTGTAGTGTTCGATTCCTATTTGGAAATGTTAACATGAACTCCTCGGTCGATGTCCAAGCAGTGCCTCAGTATGTAGAAGGTGAGTGTCTTGTGACGTTTTTAATTCACTATTTGCAACAATCTTCTTGTTGAGAAAAGCATGAACAAAATATTCTTCATTGGAGTTAGGCTACTCTCTCACAACAGAGGCTAAATCTATTCTTACTATGTTTTTACTTTTTACTCTGTGTAGGCCTACACTTAAACTTTTAATCATTCTATGAGCCTATTGGACCAGGTGTGTCCTACACATTGGAGGTGGTTGAGGTCCCCCCCTTTCACTGTAAAGTGTTTTGGATCAACTTTTTCAAGTTATTGTGTTAAACTGCGCTATATAAATACACTTGCCTTGACTTGTGCTTTTACTACCATCTACTGTAGCCTACTTTTCTTTTATCTTTGTAGAGCACATTGAAATGTCTTTGTGTATGAAATGCACTATATAGCTTACTTGCTCTGCCTTGCCTTGAATCACAGTGAACTTCATGGCTAGGGGGGGCACATGTAACCCCTTCTTGGTCTGATTAGTTAAAGGAGCTGTGTGTAAGAAATGTATTCCAAATAATCATTAAACGGCCCTGATATTTTACCAGACATGAAGGAGTCACGCTCATTTTAAACACGGATATAACTGATAGTTGTAGTCCAGCCAGAATATTTGCATTTGAAAAGCTAAGTTGCAGCCCACAAGTAGTGTTTATGTTGTCATTTCAAGTGGTATTTGTGTTGTTGTCATTGTCAAGGCCTCATTATGCTTCCAAAAAATATGACAAGGTCAGAACTAAAACAAGGATATGTCGGCCTAGGAGATGCTTTTGAAAGATGGAGATGGCTGAAAGCAACAAAATATTTTGAACACGATTGTAGTACCAATTTTGGCCACAGTCCTACACACAGCTCCTTTAAAGGAAAAATCAAATGTAAATTAATCCACCACCAAGTGCTGTAGGAAAAAGAAATTTGATATAACGGATCGAGCAGTGAACTGGCAACTAACACAAAGTGAATGGGGCATAACAACTTAGCCTACTTTGAGTTTAATTTCATGCCCCATCAGCAATAGTAGCCTAATCGGTTTGTTATTTGGTCTACGTAGCATCAAATGTTCTTGTTCTTTTTATTAAATCTGGAAGTAGTACATGAAAATGGCTATTTCGGGGGGAAAAAAACTTTCTAGCTCCACCTTGACCCTGTAATCGTTGTTGCAATTGTTTTATCTTCTTAAAGTGGAAATCCAGCGCTCCTTGTAGTTTTCCACCAATCAGCTTTGGAGGGAGGGATAACACAATTCACAGATCAGCTGTGAGCAGGCCGCTGACAACCTGCTGCAACAAAGAAGGGATTTGAGAGGCCGTTGAGGAGCGTAGTAGAGACAGGGGGAGGAATCAACCAGTTGTACGATTTTGAATTTTTCCGCCTAAGTCTCGGAATTACATAGACTTGCCGAATACAGCTTTA
This sequence comes from Sardinella longiceps, assembly GCA_027497455.2. Lineage (NCBI taxonomy): Eukaryota > Metazoa > Chordata > Actinopteri > Clupeiformes > Clupeidae > Sardinella > Sardinella longiceps. The sequence goes on along the minus strand of JAODXP020000944.1, from coordinate 15,800 downwards.
AAGCCCCAATGTGTAGCCTTCGAGAAAAATTAAGCGCATTTCAAATTACATATTACAGCTACTGTAGCCTGCATGTGGATGTCAGTCTATAGCGAAAACACTAACGATATGACCATTTTCAGCTTACATATTCCATGATGGCAGCAATACATGGAGAGTCAGTTAATGTGCATGCAAATGCTAAATTCTGCGCCAATACGGACACACGGAATCAATAGTGGTGGTTAAAGGGCCCATATTATGCTTTTTCCAAGCTAACTTTTTTTAGCTTTAATGTTCAGAACAGGCTGTTTCTCATGGGGGCGTGCACCAGGTAACTAGACACCTGCAGCCAACACATTGAGTATTTCCCCTTTAGCCTATGACGGACCACCCCTAATTAGTCAATTGATCATTTTCATTGTTCTCAGCTGCAAAGTGCCTTCCAGCTTCTCTCTCTCTTTTTTTTTTGCAATTAGTCAATTATCCATTCTCATTGTCCTCAGCTGCTTATGTGGCTGCCAATATTGTGGGACCCCACCCACCTTACCCTGTGACATACGTAGTTAGGAAAATTCTATGCAGGTGGTTTGCACACAGCAGTGGAACAGCTACTAACAATGTAAATTGTCTATTTTAACAATTTAGGCTTTTTATCCAACTTAAAGTGTATGTAGAGGCAGTATAGACCCAAGAAACACATTCAAAAACCATAAAAAGTGATTTTTCATAATATGGCATCTTTAATATTTATGAGAAAGGACAAGCTTGTCAACAGGTAAAGCAGATTTTGATATTGAACAATAAAAACGTTACACATTTAACCTTTAAAGACAGCATTCAGGTACCTGGAACATCAGGGTTATTGACTGATTCACACTGGATTTCTCCTTTAATCCACAGTGCATTTTAGCTAAACTTTGGGAGGAGCGATCATTAGACCTGCTGAGACGTTATGGCATTTGGCTGAGCAAAAGTATTTCCTTGTTATTGCACCTCTAGAATTCTAGGACTATGCAGACCAACAATGCATCTGGCATAGGCTACTAGTTAGTTGGGTACTAGTTAGTTGTTCTTTTTAACACCTCATCTATTAGTCATCCATTTGTTGAGCTTTGAGCTAACATATTTGCTAATTTTCCTCTTTAGCCTTGATCTCTTAAAAATGAATCCAGCTTGAATCATCGACTGAATGCTTGAATCATTGGATCAATCAATGATGGTTGATTTAGTGCAGTTAAGTGATTTAGTGACCGTTACTCATATTTTAGACTTGATTTGCCATCTACTGCTGGACACATGCAACGACAATTGTCGTTGCATGTGTCCAGCAGTAGGTGGCAAATCATCATATTTTCAATGACTACTTACCCTTCATCAATCCAGTCCCATCATCCCCTGAATAATGTCACAATAAAATCTAAAAGAACTAATATACAAGTGGGAAGAGCAAAGAAATCACACATTGTAATTTTGCAACTAGGTCTATTTCACCCATTACCATAGCTGCATAAAGAGTCCTTATCAGCCAATATTTGTTGTCTTCATGCAGTGCGATTGTCCGAGACACAGAAAGTTCACTTCAGTTCTGCTAAGGATGAAATTAAAGCAGGGGACGTCATTAGATACTATGTCCTTCATTCAAAAAATAGTGGAGCCACCAAATGGAAAACCCAAAAAGGTAAGTCATGAGTGACTCAAAATGAAATAGAATTCAAAATAATGGTGACATGCTGGATTTTTGGTAATCAATAGGCTTCTTACTGAAAGTAATTAGTAATCTCTTTTGATAGTTGTGTACAATGGGTTGAAGAATCAAGGAGCAACCTGCTACCTGAACTCGGCCTTGCAAGTCCTCTTCATGACTAAAGAGTTTAGAGAGGCAGTAGAAAGGTGAGCAATAGTCCTGCATGCGAAACAGCTGCATAAAATTTTACTGGCAGTTATTTACATGTCACTATTACTCTAGGTCACGGACCACTGCAAATGATAGACCTAATGATTTATTATACCAACTGCAACAGCTGTTTAATAATCTGAAAGATGGTAATACATGTGGGTCAACTGTCAAAATAACCTCTTGTCTGGCCATCAAAAATGGTGAGTGAAATACCATAATATCAATGTTTGTGATGGATGGTGGTATTTGAACTAATTCATTTACTCTGAAAACTGTTTTGATCTTAAGTTTTTGAACAGCAAGATGCAGTGGAGTGGTTTGAGAAAATCTTGAGTACAGTGCCAGCGGATGTCTCCCAGGTGCTTGCATTACACAGATTTATGTAATTGTAGAAATTGTTCTTTATTTGGTTTTATATACGGTATACTTTCATAAATATACTTGTATTTAGGTTTATGAGGGAATATGGCAAAAAACACTGAGATGTCTGAAGAAAGACCACGAAGAGTCTCATGAGGATAACAGTTTTTTTTCACTGCCACTCGCCATGGAAGTTGGACAAAATGACATTTTCAATGTGGTAAGAACTCTCATTCACTTGTCTATATGAACAAGACAAATTCTTTTTTTGTATTTTGTGTTTTCAACATGTAACATCTTGGTGTTATAGGTTGATGGCCTGGAATCCTTTTTTAAAACCACAAGGTTTGATGAAGATGATTGGCTGTACTGTGACTACTGCGATGAAAAAACTGACACTGAAATTGTGAGATGACACAACTTCTTAGTACTTATTGACAATAATATAGGATTTGTAATGTAATATTTATAGGATTACGGGATAAATTAACAGTATTTCCAATGTTTTACCTTTGTGTTAACTTGATTCAACACATTAAGTATTATTTGGAAAAATGATTAAGAGTTACAGTATTTACTTAAACGTAGCGCCTCATCTGACGTGAATGAGGTAAAAGAGTTATTGGCTCAGTGATGAATATTTTTCTTCTTACAGAGTTTTAACCTCCAGAAGCATCCCACAATATTAATTCTACACCTCAAGCGGTTTTACTTTGATTATATGAAAATGGGATATGCAAAGAACTGCTGCCCTGTTGACATACCCTTAACTCTTAAGTTCTTTAAGGTAATAATTGATTGTAAATTATATTGATTTTGATCACATGTAAGCAATATGGATACTTGATAGATAATTGTTTGCTTTTATGCACCACATGAACAGAACCATGAAGATATTGATAAATGACATTTATATAACCCATTTCAATAATTCTATTCCCATGTAATCACAACTTTTTTTCTCGTATATTCAACCTAGAGTTGCACATATGAGCTGTATGGTGTGATCAACCACAGTGGAGTGTATGGAGGTGGACACTACTATGCCTACATTAAGTCTCCTGACAACAATGACTGGTATGTCTTCGATGATTCACAAGTGTCAAAGGTAAGAAAGGGTTTCAGGTTGCAGGATTAGGGACATGTGTTAATTAAATAAATGCTATAATGTATAAATGAATAGGAGATGGTTGTAAAATGTGATAGAATGTGACATTAACAGAGAATTCTGTTTTTTTTTTCAACAGATCAAAGACCAACACTTTTTAGAAAGGTATAACAAATAATTCAGAGAACATATTTTTTTAATTGAGTAATTCTGTTTACTCATTGCATTTCCTTCTATGTTTGCAGATCAGAGACTGCATATATGATTGTGTTCAGGAAGAGTGAGTACTGAAATTCTCTCTCAAATAAATTAAATGAAATCATCAAAGAAAAGTCATATTCTGTACTTTCCCACTGTATTGGGGGGTAAAGTCATTTGTATTATAGTAGCCTATTTGTAATTTTTGTATTATGGAGTAAAAATATTGCATGATAATTGTGTTTATTTTTTGTATTATTTAAGGAGAATTGACCCCTTCACCTAAAGAGTTGCAAGAAGAGCTGGTGGTGGAGAAACAGCCACATACTCCACTCAAAATCCATGGTGCTGAAGTGGAGAGAATTAGCAGCAGCTTCAGGCATCTTGGAGTTCACATCTCTGAGGATTTGTCATGGCCACCACAAATATCTTCTATGGTGAAAAAGGCAAGACAGCGTCTCTACCACCTTAGGAGGATTAGGAAATTCAGGATCTTTACTGAGCTACAGAAGTCCTTCTATACTGCCACTATAGAACCCATTATATCTGGGGACATCACTACGTGGTATGGGAACTGCACCTCTTTAGATAAAATCACCCTCCACAAAGTAATTCGCTGTGCTGAAAAAATCACAAAGTCCAATCTGCCAGGGTTACAAGGACTCTATTCCAGGCGATATCAGACCAGGGCAAACAGGATTATTAAAGATATTCACCACCCCAGTCATAATGTTCTTGTAATTCTGCCTTCTGGAAAACGGTTCCGTTCCATCAGAACAAAAACTGAGAGACTAAGGAAGAGCTTCTTTCTACAAGCCAAGTTTATGAATGCAAAGCCTCACACACTCTATACTCTTCTTATTTATTATTATTAATGATTCTTGCTTGCACAGAAGGGAGTTATGCCCAATCTACATTTCTCTGCTCTTTGTACTTCAACAATTATGCATGTGACAAATAAAATGTAAGTTTGCTTTGAATTGACATGAAAATCTAAAATTTAAATAATTCTGTGTCCATCTCATACACCTGTTCACCTGTACCTGTTCATCTCGGTGAAATACCTCTCGAGTGCTTCAATGAAATATGGAGTCCTGCATTCCAAAATAAACAGCAGAACCTACTGATTCAAATGGTATGTGGCACTCACGGTTCCCTAGGAATCCAGTTTTGAAAATGCATCACATTTCTGAATCGTCTCGAAGTAATAAAAATAATACTAAATATATTTCCCCCACGTCCAGTTTGGTTACACTTTATTTGAAGGTACCGTCATAAGACTGACATGACACTGTCATTAACTATGAAATGATGTTGTCATGAATCTGTCATAAACTTTATACACCCGTCATGACTTCTGTCATTAAGTGTCATGGTTAGGGTATGTCAGAAGTCATGACAGTTTTAGAAAGTTCATGACAGATTCTTGACAACGTCATGTCATAGTAATGACAGTGTCATGTTAGTCTTACCTTCAGTCGTACCTTCAAATAAAGTGTTACCGGATTTTGCAATAAATCTAGAGGTTGAAAGGTAAACCAGCAACACATCATAAACAATCTGAAAACAAGACTTGATGTCTGTGCTTGTACGTCACCCAGTAGGCCTACTTGGCCATAGCTCACACTACTCAGTCCTTAACTAGATGTACCGCGTGGCGGTACAAAATATGACCGCCGCTCAGTTCTGCACATTTTCTGCATATATATGATGCTTGTCAACTTGTTTGTAACTCTATATTGAATGAAACTTGCCTCATCCGAGGTCAGTGCCGGCGGCCATCTTATGTGTGTCACAAGTATGGAAATGTTAGTTTAGTTAAGTCACAGTCAGTTATTTTGGCTGAGAAGTAATTAATCCAGCCGTGTTACTACCACCAGTGAACAGCACAGGAAGCGGCGACGATCCCACTGAAGCTAGCTGCTACGCCAACCTTCAGTGGGATCGTCACCACTTGTAGCTGCTTCAGTGGGATCGTCGCCGCTAGCTAGCTGCTACGCTAACCTTCAGTGGGATCGTCGCTGCTTCAGTGGGATCGTCACCGCTAGCTAACTGCTACGCCAACCTTCAGTGGGATCGTCGCCTCTTCCTGTGCGGTACAGGTGGTAACGCAGCTGGATTACTACTCGGCCAAAATAACTGACTGTGACTTAACTAAACTATTTTACCTTGCAGCTGCAATCAATGAAATGATTAATAAAACTATAATTTATTTAATATTTTTGCCTCATTTACTCATTCACTCCACCCAAGCGGTACTGCCTGGTCATGGGCATTTCCATACTGGTGACACACATAAGATGGCCACTGGCACTGACCTCAGATGAGGCAAGTTTCATTCAATATAATTCGGAGTTTCATTCAATATATTCGGGACTTCATTCAATATATTCGGGGTTTCATTCAATATATTCGGGACTTCATTCAATATATTCGGAGTTTCATTCAATATATTCGGGACTTCATTCAAGATATTCGGGACTTCATTCAATATATTCGGAGTTTCATTCAATATATTCGGGACTTCATTCAATATATTCAGAGTTTCATTCAATATATTCGGAGTTTCATTCAATATATTCAGGACTTCATTCAATATATTCAGAGTTTCATTCAATATATTCGGCACTTCATTCAATATATTCGGGACTTCATTCAATATATTCGGAGTTTCATTCAATATATGCGGGACTTCATTCAATATATTCAAGGTTTTCTTTCATTCAATATATTCGGAGTTTCATTCAATATATTCAGGACTTCATTCAATATATTCAGAGTTTCATTCAAGGTTTTTTCCCTGAACGGCTTGCCATAGAAAACATCAGTCCTGGATTTATTGACTTAGAAAATAAACTGAAACTACCATTCCTCCTGGGGAAGTTGATACTTTTACTCAAATAGCCTGACTACTTACAGTCTTGCCACATTTTAAGGGTAGAGTCCACATGACCATCATCAAAATATCCACTAGTGCTTTTTCTTAATTTTATCTTTTTATTATTATTATTATTCCATATGTTTGTTTAAGTTGCATTTTATTTATTTAGTCACTACTTACTATTGTAATTCTCATTATTATTGTCATTATTATCAGGGTGCGATTTGTAAGGGGGATGGCTCAGAAATCCCCACTTCTGGTTTTGGTATCCCTCCCTCTGCTTGAATAATTTTATCTCCGGTGGGGATAACATTTATCCCCCTTGATATCTCATGACAGTATGCAAGCCATGTGATGTGACTAAAGAACATCTAGCGCGCATAAACAAGCGAATTATAAAATGTAAAAAATGCGTCCTGTGTCCTGAATTGCGTGCGTGACAACTGGCGAACTTTGCCGCGAACTTCAGCCAATGCGCAGGTGGCCCTATTTGCATTGGCTATTTTTAGGCTCAATGCCCTGGCTTTCCCTCACATTTGCAAAAACCAAATTGTTTAGGTTACAGTCTCCAGCGCCCTATACCGCGCATACCGTCGGATTCAACGAATGACTTGGGTCAACACATCTCTGAGATATCAAAGTAATTTGGCTATTGTCGGCAACATTAAACAATGTAATCTGCATCACTTAATTTAACTATTTAACACACAGTAAGCAGCAGGAGAGTTAGGTCTGAACGAGAGAGTTTCTAAGTTTTGTGAAAAATGTTGCGCTCGACACGCAGCAGTCACAGGAACTGCAGTAGACTTCAGTAGGCATCAGACACTGCGCTGTAACCCAGATAGGCTACTAATAGCAGATTTTTTTTTTTTTTTGGCGGGGGGGGGGGGGGGGGGGTCATTTTAGTGTCTAGTAATGACGTCACCAACGCAATGCCGTTTCAGAATCATCCCCCCCTCTGATTTTTTCATAAATCGCACCCTGATTATTATACATTAATGCTTTGGCAATATTGTATTTTTTTACATTCATGCCAATAAAGCTTATTGAACTGAACTGACAGGCCTATCACCCCAAACCTGTAACACTTTGGCTTAATAGCACCATCTACAGGTCAATAATTGTACAGTCATTAAATGTACATATAAATTCATTTGTTTTATAGCCCCCCATATATATTCCCACAGGATGTCAGGTTCATCATACACATTAAATTTGGTGCAGTTCCTAACATCTGATCTAGATAGGGGCAATTAAAGCCGTATAATATTGCATTTTAATTTTTTACCATGGGGGGGCAAATCACAAATGACTGGTTATGAGCTAAGTTGATGTGGGCTCTTGAGACCAACATTCCATAAAAATTTCATCATCCTCAATATCACGGGTCAGGTAGTTTTTTAGGAAAAACTACATTTTTGGGGTTTCGGGGGGCGCAGCGCAAAGATGGAGTGGCCCCCGGGGACCAAACGAAATTTTTCCGTAAAAGTCTACAGGGGCTACATGCCCACCAAGTTTCATGTGCCCCGGTGTTACGGTGTCCCGGGAATCGTTGACCAAAAATTCAGGAAGTAGATGACGGGAGAAAAAAAAAAAAAAAAAAAAACTTTGACAATCATTATATGACCGCTACGCTTGCTACGCAGCGGCGGTCATAATTAGTCCATTGGCTCCTCGTCAAACACTGGATCAACTTTACAGATGATATAGAATTGAACATGTACAGTGTGTCTACACCTGCTACATCAGGTTCATGATGCAAACACCTGTAAAACCACCAGTGCCAAGATCCAGACAGGACTTTCACACCCTCTCAAACCAAGTGGATGAAATTTGAGGGTGAATCCCTTTGCCCTCGTAAAACAGTCTACATCCTGTGGATGTCAGTTTTTGGTTGGGGTTAAAGTTACAGTCATGTAATGTTCCTAACAATATTGATAAGGCTGGTATCCTGTCGGCTTGATGCTGCTAGTGTAGCCGGAGCCATTCTTACCGCACTCTGGTTTCAAACTTGCCACCCCGTCAACAGCAACTAACCCACGGCATGGGAGTTGAACACTCTAACCACTGAGCTGAAAAGCCTGTTGCTGTGTGAAATTACAGTTTGGATTACTCTATTCTTCATTCCTCAAAGTAGGTAGCCTGACATGCCAGACTATATCATAAGAATGTATAGTCTGGAGACCACTGATAGACTGTGCCTCAATGGAGGGGCGGCTAATTGCGTTGTCTTTCAAACTGCTTCTCCATGTAATAGGCTAGCGTTCCGGCCGGTGGTACCAGCTGGTATATCAAACTTTTCCCGTAGCCCGTCGGTAACACGGCAAAGATATCTTTTTTTCAGAACGAAAGACTTCAGTGCACTTTCTTGTTCCACTTTCAAAGAAAATGACAAGTGCAATTCCTCCAAAACTAAAGCCAAAGATGATTCTCCATATGCGGCTCTGGTTTGAGCAGGACTGTCGTCATCGTACTAAGCCCGCCTTACGATTTCCTGTACACATACCGCGCTGTGATTGGTTATCCGCCGCCAGAGTCAGGATAGGCTACAACGGTTTTCTGACGTAATACCTTCGGCATTGCTGTTGCTGGTCTGGCCAGCTGCTGATTGGGCAGGATTTCTGAATTCCCCTAAACGGGGGAACTGCCCCCTCTTGGTTGAGAACCAATCAACTTTGAGCAGCTCCAACGGCTCTCAGTCCTGTTCAAGCAATTCCCTTCGCGTCACATACGTCAGAGGAAAGAGTGGCGTGATTGGTTTTTGCTTCGGCACAGCATTTTCTAACGTCGACCAGTAGCAAACCGAGGGATTTCAGGGAGGCGGGTCAACCATGCGCTTTGAGAAACTTAGTTATACGGGCTCTTGGTCAGACCAAAGTCTTGTAGAGTTTTGAAAGTCGATGCCAATCAGGCTATCTAGACGTATCCGCTGTGCAAATTCAAATTTGCTACCGCTAGGGGTACGTCTAGAGTTCTAGGCTACAAAGTAGGCCAAATACATTTTAAATGGCCAGGTTTGGCAAGATGCATGCAACAAAGAAGAGAAAAGTTGTCTTTGAGTGTCGAGTAGTTACAAAGAATGGACACCAAAATATTTTCCCACAAATGTTGTCTCAAAGTTGATCTGTCACACAAAATCAGAGCAAACCATTTAAAGATTTACATGTATGGTAGGGGCAGACAGTCCTATGCTATACTCATTTAAAGGAATATTCCACTTCTTTATGAAAATTGGTTATTCACTCTCTTACCTGGAGTTACATATGTGGGTGAAAGCATTTTGGTCTCAGTGGATGCGTTTTCTCTGTCCAGCAGCCCCAATTTTAGCTTTATTTTAGCTGTAGCTTAGCATAGGCGCTGTAATGTAAAGTTGGCAGATAGCAACTCTTTGGCTACATTACTTTCCAGTGCCTATGCTAAGCTAAAGGTAAAATTGGGGTTGCCAGAAAAGGAAAGCATATGCACCAAAATGCTTTTACCCACATATGTAACTCCAAGAGGTTGAATGACCAATTTTGATGAAGAGGTGGAATATTCCTTTAGCAATACATTTATTGCATTTACTATACTATTTAACCATGTAACTATGTTCAATTGTCATCATCTAATGTGTGGCCCTTGGCTTACCTACTGAACTGTGGCCCTTAGACTAAAACTGTTGGCCATCCCTGACCTAGAATGTAACAAAAAAATCTCAGTAGATCTCCTCTATTTGGGGGTGGCCATGGTACAACCTCTCTCAAGATGAGAAGTTTTAACAACAGACACATCACAGACGGTGTTGCAGAGTCTGTGTCCACAGGGAATTAAAATGTAATTTTATCCTATCAGCTTATAGTTGTTGTTTTTCGCTGTTTATTGCACAGGCAATATTGTGTTATAATGTAATGTTATAATAAACAAAAACACAAAAGGATAGCAGTGTTATCACATATTTTCATTCACATACTGTACATCCTTCATTATGTACAATATAAACAGAAACAGGCAAATTTAACGGAATGCTTTACACTTTGTTCTATATATGTGAATAAAAATCCTTAAGATGGAAAATCCTTGTATTGGCCACATTCAAGAACTATAGGTATTTAAACAAACATAAAAATATAACTGTACACAGTAAATGTGCCTTTCAAAAATATTAGCTTATACAACTATTTTTGCCATACTGGAATTGATGTCTGACGAGGTACCACACCCTCTGGACATTCAGTGTAAGGTTGGCTTGTTTTGGAACAATCCTTTTTGGTCTTCAAGCACAAAAAACAGAACTCCACCTTGCAACGTTGGCAAAGAATATTTTTACAAAACATTCCGTTATGCTCCACCAGTCTCCCACAGGTAGGGCAAGCACGCATAGATGGACACACAACACTCTGGACTTGCCCAAGAGTCAGCTCCTTACATGTCAACAACTTCAGTACTTCAGGGTTGGTACAGCCTGGATTCTCACAACAGTCAGTACGTGGGGCTGGTCCTTTCCATGTATTCAGACATTGCCAGCAGAAATTGAAAGACTGGCCCTTCACAGCAGTGCAGATGGAGCATTTTACAGCCAGATTGGCCAAGTTTTTCCTTTCTACGTAAGACTGACACCCAGGACACTTTAGGGAATGGGTGCCAAATAAAGTAAAAGTATAAAGTAAGTTAAGTATAAAGTTGTAAAAGCTGATAGCCTATTGATACTTGATCTTGTAAAACAAAATCACACTTACACATTTGAATTCACAGTACTCAGCAGCTGCCACTAAAGCCATAGTTTCTTCAAAATAGTTCTGTTCCTCATTTGTCAAGACGGCAAGTCGACGGATTTCTTCATATGGCCAGATAGCCTCACACTTCTGCAGTGTGCCATCTTTCAAGGCAGGGCAAGTAAACCTGTACTGACCCTGGTAGAAGAGTTTGCCAAGAAAATAAAACTATTATGTAGTTGTTTTCATAAAAATGCACTTACATGATAACTAACACGTTTCTTACAGCCTACCTGATCCAGCAAACGCCGGCACCAGCCAGTGAGAGACTGGGGTGTGACAGCATGGCCACAGGACATCTCCGCCCTTAGGGAGTCTGGATCGTCATCTAGAGCTGTAAAGGTATGCATTGTTTTCATTGTAAAAATAAAATTAGCATTAACATTGAAAAAAAAAAAAAAAAATTAACTATTCAACTTACTGATATCATCTGCTCTACTAACAAATTTTAATTTGCCATCAGATAGGTCATACGCTTTTGATGACATCTTCAAATTATGCTGTCAATCCATTCAATGCCTGAACACAATGTGGCAAAACAAATACTGTACTAGACTAGATGGTGTTAGTCAAGATCTCTTTCGTTTTCAATTCAAAGCGTGTCAAACCCAGACGGAAGTCCCCGTTTGTCAGGGGAATTTTTTTTTTTTTCATATCAGCATCAGGGAAACGCTCCAAGTTCCAAACGGGCATAGAGAACTGGCTCTGGCTCAGAGAGGAACTAATGTTTTGTTTGCTGTGAAAAAGATTGTTGTTTGTTTTGCATGTTGATTTAGGGCGTGAGACTGATGAAGAGAAGGTGTTCTTGCAGCTTAAAGAAAAAGATTGGTTTTCATGTTACAGTATGACATTGTCATCTGTCTCTGCAGATGTATGTGCCCTTCTCCAGTCCGTTTGTCATGTGTCTACAGACACAGAATGTGTCTACATTGCTGATTAACAGTGTAGCTTTGCATTTTGCAATGTATAACATATTAATCTTACAACTGCTGTGTAGTTACATTGGGCCCTTCACATAATGTTCCCTTGTTGAAATGTGTTGGAATATTCCTTGATAGGTGATGAGGTTGTGCTCTGGTTCAAAATTTCAACGGAATAATCAGTGACAGTTGAGGCATTACCAAACATAGAAAGAAAACTCATGTAGCCTGCGTGAAGAGATCAGATACAAAAAATCAATTTGTGATCAATTTACAGAAATATATCATTTTGATTAACTTCAGGCTATTATCAGGTAATCGTCAATTTGATTGTTTTGGCCTGATTTGTCTGTATTTGATTACAAGGGTGTTGCAGGCTCTACAAAAAGTTACAAGGCATTCGGTCTACGAGGTACATGCTTGTGTCGCAGCAAATGTGGAAGCATAATAAAGCAGGCTAATTGCATGGGCTAAGCTGGAGCAATAATTAACCCAGATAGCTGTTGCAGAAAGAAGTTGCTGGTTCCGGTAAGTTTACTTGAGTGCAATTATCTTCTAGAATTGTAAAAGTATTACAGAGTTCTGAAGAATGTGTTACCAGGCCTAGTCTGAATGACTGTATGGCTTTTTTAATACTTCTTTTGGTCTGACCTCATGATTGTAATGACCGTTTTTTTTAGCTTCATAAAAAAAGAGCAGAGGGGGTACAAACGGATGCTCTTGGCAGATGATAGGCTATTACAAAGTTTGAAGTCCTAAATTGGAATTCACCTTCTTGAAGCAATAAAGCAACAAAGATTTGAAATACTTCACTTTTATGTCAGTACATGTTTTGCAATTAAATGCTGGCAGTATGCAGAGTAGATAAATGACACTGGAAACATTGTATCCTTGGCAGAAGACATTATTAAGTCTTCTGCCAAGGACACAAATCTTTAACCATGGAGTGTAATAAAACAGAATCAAACTGCCTAAATAAAAAATAATAATAAACTAATTTATCAAAAGGTTCCCGTATCTGCAGACACACCCAGTGCTAATAACTCACATCAAGCACACGATCCTGGGCCATCTTCTCCATTCCCCATGTATAGCCAGACCTCTTCACATCTGCATTTAGGTCACGGCCAGAGGTGGAAAGTAATGAATTACATTTACTCAAATTACTGTAATTAAGTAGTTTTTTAGGGTAATTCGTAATTTTTAAAGTAGTTTTTCAAATAGGTAATTTTACTTTTACTTGAGTACATCTTGAGGCAAGTATTGTACTTTGTACTTCACTACTTTTTCAAAACCTCCCTGATTACTGAGTAAAAAAAAAAAAAAAAACATTTGGCTTGAACTGAAAGTAAATTCAAACTGCTGATTTCAGTAGGCCTACTGTGTAGCAAATCGGCTATCTTGGGCTACTCTACCACTCTGGTGAAGTCAAAATTAACAAATCACCCCATAAGAAGAACAAGGTGAGCTGGCTAGGCTAATCCCTGTCACTAATTGCTGGGTCAGAATGAGATTTTGTAGCCTACAACTCTAAGGCATGAATAATACATTTCTTAACTAACAAACAGAAAATCTTATGAGTTGTGATTGGCATGTAGGCCAATGGAACTGCTCTCTCAGTCATGCCATCTGGCTTCAGCCCCTACCCTTTAGAAATGGATATCTTTTAACCAATAAACATTCATTCGTTTAAATTATAATAACAAGTTTGATGGTGGTTACTGAGCAGGTGGTTACTGAATTATTGGGGTTGCTAAGTAAACCAAGCAACCCAATCACTGATTTTAATTATGATTTTTTTTTTTTTTTTTTTTTTTTTTACATCCAATACATGAAAGTAACTAGTAACTTGTAATTTCAGTACATTTAAAATGAAGTAATTTTTACTTTTACTTGAGTAGATATTTTGATGGCTACTTTTACTTTTACTTGAGTAGAATTTAAGCAAAGTAAAGATACTTTTACTTAGTTACATTTTTTTCTGTACTTTTTCCACCTCTGGTCACGGCGCCAGCTGTTTCTTGGCCTACCCCTCTTCCTTCTCCCTTGTGGATTCGAGAAGAGGGCCTGTCTTGCTGTATTTGTTGCAGGTTTGCGAAGGGTATGGCCAACACGCTTCCATCTTCTTTGGAGGATCTCTGCTTCTACAGGCTGTTGTCCTGTTTGGTGCCACAGCTCCAGGTTGTCGATGGTATTTGGCCAATATACTCTTAGGATCCGCCTGAGGCAGGTATTGATGAAGGTCTGGATTTTATTCATGGTGTTGGCCGTTGTCCTCCAGGTGTCTGTGCCATACATAAGTATAGGCTTTACCATGGAGTTAAAAATCCTGATTTTGATTTTGCGTAGCAGTTCAGACGATCCCCAGACATTCCTCAGCTGGTGGAAAGTTGCCCTTGCCTTTCCAATCCGTACCTTACATCAGCATCGGTTCCACCGATTTTGTCCATTACACTTCCAAGATAGGTGAAACTCTCCACTTCCTCTAGTGGTTCTCCCTCTAGCCTGACTGAGGGGTTGAGTTGTTATTGTTTATTTTGAGGATCTTGCTCTTCCCTTTGTGTATAATGAGGCCAAGACGTGCTGAGTGAGTTGCTAGGTTGTGGTTTTCTCCTGCATTTGTTGATGGATGTGAGAAAGAAGTGCCAGATCATCAGCAAAGTCAATTCCCTCATTCTGCAAGTCATTCCCTCATATGAGTTCCTGATGATGTTTGTTATCTTTTCTGGCACCCCATAGTGTCTCATAGTGTCTAGTGAGACACTATGGTGAATATATGAATGCTGGTTAGCAAATAGCAAAGCCAGACAGTCCCACCATTGTATGTTTCATACCCATATATGACTTGAAACTTGATTTCTATGTTGCGATATATAAAATCAAAAGACTGTGCATGATTGAGTTGTGGAATGATATTCCATGTGTTGTCACTCACATTACTGTTGTTAGGTCTTTCAATAATGGTTATATTCACCCAACCGCAATGGGATCTGCATCACTCTGACCAATAGAACAGTTTTCTAAGCCTAGCAGATCTTACAATTAGGTATTTGATTAGATATTTGAAAAGGCATGTAAACCCACTATGTGTCTCTTCCCTGGTCTGAGTGGAAGTACAGGTCAGCTCAAAGACACTATAGTGCCTTTGCATGAGTAGTCTCAAGGGCTGTCATTTACCCTTATTGCACATTGTCACTTGTTGTCATGTGTAGTAGTGATGATGGTTATTATTTCAACTACATGCCTGCCAAACTTGGAAAAAAAATTCCAATTTACTGCGGCAGTGGTGCCACTGCATCCGATTAGGGTTCCATTTTTGTTGCTTGAAGAGGAAAGTTGTGAAGTCAAACTATAGAGCAGTATTATTCCTATATGGTGGTGTGGCTTAGGTAGGATAGAAGGGAAAAACTTGGGCTACACTAAAGCTGGTAGAGGCTGTGGCTTTGATTCTTTTACCAGGACCAGCAGCAGACTTTGGCATGCTGTGTTCAATGGCTCATTAATTCTTTGTATCTGCTTGTTACATTGCAGTCAATGAAGGGTTCAGATGCAAAACCCTCCATTCGCTATGAATTTACAGAAATATATCATTTTGATTGACTTTATTATCAGGCCATCAACTACAATTTTTGGCTATGTATCATAACATTCTAGTTGCAGTTCATTAGGCGGGAGATTACTTGTTTTTGCTTATGTCTGAAAA
>JAODXP020000943.1:0-20615 GCA_027497455.2 Sardinella longiceps | reverse complement strand
CACAGTCATCAGCTCGATGGTCTTGAATGCAGCGGCCCTGCCAGATGTTATGGCTCATCAGCGTAGCGCATGATCCTCAGCTAGGCGATCATGCAGATGATCACTGCCAGTCGAGTGGAGCCTGCCTAGCACCGGATATCTCCGCCGAAGTGCGCTACATTCAAGACCATCCACCTGATGACTTCCCCTGTGTCTGTCCCATCTCCTCCCTCCCGCTCACCACCTCTGGGTGTCCGTTGTGAACGTGGATCTAAATCCCATCAACCTATGGACTTTTTATGCCTTTATATGATCTTTTATTTTATTTTAATTTATTCACTTTTGTTAAATCTTGTTCTTCTTGCCTTGCCTCTTTCTTCTCTCACATTTCACTGCATTGTCTTACGAAAGTATTTATATGTATGTTACAAATACACTGAACTAAACTAAACTAAACTAAACTAAAGATATCAAAGACTTTATAGCTAGATATATGAAGTTGATATGAATTCATAATGCCTTAGGCCTATTCACAAATAACAAATACTTGTTGGAATGTTTCCATGCTGAAACACTGAAGTGAGCACAGCCTTTGCATAGAAACACAAAACTGATAGCTAATTTCATGCACTGAACTCACTACAATTTCATGCTCAAACAAACACACATGACAGCAAATGGAACATCACAGATACATGTATGCCATCTCTCCAGCATTTATGCCTGTACTTTTTTTGTGGTTGGAAATACACAGTGCCCTCTGACCATTTCCTGCCACTGAAAAAACCATACTGACCACAGTTCCAGTTCTGCTAGGAGGGAAAGTATAATGTCCTCAATAGAGCTTAGTACATGGACCTACATGTACACATGTCCTCAGCTAGGCCTATGGACTTGTTTCACACCTGAACATTCCGACATTCCATGGTAGTAAACTGAACATTCTATCATTGAAATGCATTGGATTTATGCCTCTTTCTGACTTGAAAAAAATGGGTAATAATATTTAAAACATGCTTAAATTCACTTTCCTTCAAATAATACACATTTGAAGCACACAAATTGGGAGGTCCCGAATTGATTGAAGCTTCATGCACATAAATCTAAAACCACTTTTATCTACTCGGGACCTCCAAATTTACGTGCTTCAAATGTGTATTATTTGAAAGAAAGTGAATTTAGACTTATTTTAAATATTATTACCAATTTTTTTCAAGTCAGAAAGAGGCATAAATCCAATGCATTTCAATGATAGAATGTTCAGTTTACTACCATGGAATGCTTTTAGAACCTCGGAATGTTGAGGTGTGAAACTAGTCTATTGGAGGGATTTTGACCATTGTAAAGAGTGACAGGACATGAGGGGTGAGTGGAAGAGAGAGGGGGGCTGGAATGGGGAGGTCAGATACTACCGGTCAGACTTAACCTTGGATCCCTACAGTGCTTTGCTAGAGTGTTTTGCAAGTACAAAAGCATTGCATCACTTCCACCCTCCTCTTCCTCTTCTATCAAAACTCGCCACAGAGAGAAATGTCACTAGGCAACATTATGTAACAATAATCTACACTATTTGAGTTGCTCTTTCTGTGAAACAATTTGTTTTGGCATCAACTTCAAACTAATTTGGATGACATATAGTCACACACAGGAGGGATAAACAAAAGTCCATAATATGCACCATGTATTTTTGGGTGAAGGGTAGAAAACCACCAGAAAGTAAGAAAAGAAAAAAAAAATTCACCGCATAATATTGATGACATAATATTGATGTATTGCCATCAAACTCTGGGAGCTCAATGGTGGTGTTTGTTTGCCCCCAATGGCACCTTTCAGGCAAAACAACTACCTTAACCCTAACCCTAACCCCCAAAACCCTCATCTTAACCTCATCTGAAGACCATTCTGCAAATGTTTTGTGTGTCTTTTAGGTTGCTAGGCCACTAGTTTCACATTAAGAAAAAAAAACCCGAAACCTTTAACCACACCATCCGCATGCGGCGTTTCCTGTGCCATTGCCTGCACCCCTGCAAAAGTGTCCTCTTCTACTTAACCACACCACCCGTCATTGCACAGCAGTCCGAGTGACGCCTCCAGAGAGTATGTAGTTCCTCTCCTCAGTATCAGAATATCTAGTCACGTTGACAGTGGCGTGTTTGCGACATGACAATTTCCCTCTAAAAATTTACTGTAGCATCATTGCAATCTTATTTCCAGTATCAGGGATTATTGCCACTCCTAAAACAGCCCTCTATACATTTCAAGCAAACGCAAACAAGAAAATTTAAAATAAAATAAAACATAATTTAAAATTATTACACACTACTACTGTGTCCATGGACAATATCAAAGCAGTGTAGCTTTGGTAATACTTTACTTGGGTGTCAACATAAGAGTGACCTGGGCATGTCATAAGCATAACACGTCATGAACATGTATGACACTTTTAAAATGTTCGTGACTGTTCATGACTTAAATTTCATTTAGTTTTTGTCATGTATAGTTGACACTGTTGTGCAGACATTGTAAAATGAAATGACACATTAGTCATAAACATTAATGTGCCATGTCAGGTCATGTTCAAGATACCCATCATGTCATGTCACAGTCATCTCAACTGTCTCAAGTAAAGTGTAATGATTTTTACTGTGCTTTTAAAGTGATAAAACAAAAAGACCGTCATCACATTTTCCTATTTTTCACATTTTCCAAGACTATTAACAAGCTTTTTTTTTAAATTATGCAAAACTACAGCCATCCTATATTTTGAAGCACTATTGTGTATATGGGAGGTTAAATTCTTAGTTTGTAGCCATGATGCCTTTGACTTAATTTCATTCTGTTAATTCCACAAAGTTATTTTGTGGGTTAGCCACTCTATTCTCATCTGCGAGATGAAAGCCATTGTATTATCACAGTCCAGAGCTTAGCCTTCTGGCTAGCAGCCAGTTAAAAGATAGGAGGATAGGTGGCAGTCTCAGCAGAGGAAAGGGAAGAGTATCTGGTGGGAAAAGAGCCAAAAGACAAGTTCTATTTTCTTTTTTTTTCTGTGATGGGGCCCCAAAGTCATCACAACTTTGTAATGGAACAGTGTGCATGAGATCATCATCATACCTTGAAAACTCCCCTCCTCTCCGCTTATTAGTTTTCATATATCTCACTCCTCTCTCTCACATCTCTGTTTTCTGGCCTCTGACATTTCGTTATTTCCCCTCCCCATCCCCCCGCACTCTCTCTCTCTCACTCTCTCTCTCTCTCTCTCTCTCTCTCTCTCTCTCTGTGCAACACCCCCTCCCTCCCCCCTTTCCCTCTCTTTCTGGTTGGTGGGTAACCAGCTGAAGGGCGTGACAGCGCTGTCTGCTCTCCAGATGAGACTCAGCACTGGCCTCTGTGCTGTGTCAGACAGCTGGAAACAGAGGCACGGGGGAGGGCAACACTGAGAGGGCTGAGAACGACTCGGAGGGAATCACTGTGGTTTGTGTTTAGACAAGGCAGGGCGGGGTGCTGCACTGACCCCACAACATCTGGACACCTACGGAGTTGACCGATAAAAATCATTCTAAAGATAGTCAGACTGATCCACTAGTTTCAGTGTGGAATACAAGTCCAGTTCAGTTCAGTTCAAACTTGTATGAAGTTGAGCTAAGGTTTTTAGCCGCTAAGAGACTGGATTCAGAGCAACGGTGAATTCATTCTTTTCGTCACTATGAGACACAGAGGGCACCTCCTGATTTGGGGTGAGTCATCTACAGAGTGAGAGCGGACACCATGTTGCCGTGGAAATAGTGTGTGTTTACGGCTGTTTGTATCTTTCTGGTGCATGTCATATCCTCCAACACTTTCTCACCACAGATTTGTGGTCACTACAACTGCAAACATTTCACAATTATTATTTTTTTTTAGAATTTAGAACTTCTTTTCTATTAATAGACTGTAAATGTTCATGGCTTATCATATGTAAAGTTTATGTAAAGCTTTAGGCTATGTAAGATAGTCATGATGTGAAACAACTGATAGCAACACTTAAAAGTAACACTATAATGCTTTAAGTAGGCTACCACATAATGTCGGTTTGTGAATTGCCCTTGAGTCTTTGCATTAGTGGCACTCCACAGTTGGCAGTTGTTAATAGAAGTTTGAGTCAGTCAGCTGCTCAGGTTTGTGTCACTTCTCATCATAAAACCTCCTAATAGAGCCCAAGAGCTCTCTTTGAAAGAGCAGGAGAGGGGAAAAACCCATGTCATTCCAAAGAATTTTCCCTGAGTGTCTGTCCCCATTCATGGACCATGAGGTCTAGTAATTCTGAGACCAACAAGCGAATGAATAACCGAGGGTGAGCTACTGAGAGAAAGAGAGAGGGAGAGAGAGAGAGAGAGGACACAGATTCCATTCTTCTATTTTAGCTTTTATCACCCACGCTTAATAAAAGCTGTCTGTTCACTTGCCTTTAAAGTAATATTTTTACACTCTGAAATCAGACCACTGCCAGAAAACACCCACTCAGCCCCCACGGGTACATTATTTCCACACAATACTTCTTCTCTGTAACACTAGAGTATGCTTCAATGTTTGAAATAAATACTAAAATACTTTATGACTGGCCAGAGATTTTTCTCTGTAACTCACTGTGCAAGTGTTAGTTCTGTGCATGTGTGCCATACGAGACTACTAGTGGTGAATAGTCAGAGTATTGGGATAAAGTGGTGAAGTAACTAAACAAGAATTCTTAGAATTGTTTCAGGGAAAGGGGAACTAATTTGTCAACACTCATGATTTGGCTTTTTTTCAGTTTTATCATAATGCTCAATGTACTGAAAATAAAATCTAAGGATGCAATCAAGCAGTGATGTTAGTGGTTTAGTAGAAGCCATATGAGATAGTGCTTGTATTTTCAAAAACAAGGCAGAAAGGAAGGATCTTTAAATGGATCTTCACTAACTCCTTTCATCTGGTTTAAATTTCACAATAGGCCTATATACAGTATTTATTGCTTTTCCAACATCAGACTGTGTGTGACGGCCCAGCTGTGTAAAACTGGATTGCAGTTGAGTTCAAAAAGCAGACTAATAATTGAGATATTTCTGAAAGAAGCAAACATATCAGGGATGGGATTCCACAAAACATCAAGTTGCTCTCAGTTTGAGTGTGTCATGATGTTTTTTGTCTGTTCATCAGAGTTGCAGCTGGTCCTGCTTCTCCTTGTACTTAAACCTGAAGGTGCTGCAGGTGATTGTCCTGAGGGGTTTATCAGAGACACAAATGGACACTGCATTGGTAAGACACCTGCACATATCCTTGTGTTGAATGCATCTTTAAGGTGCTCTAACTGTGCATCTTTCTTTTTGTTCCATGACAACATGTTGTAAAAATAAAAACTGATATTTTTTCTGTCTTTTGATTTAAGATGAGGATGAGTGCATTTCTGACTATGGAGATGAAGATGAAGATGAAGTGATGTGTGGTGAAAATGCAAAATGCATCAACACTGTGGGCAGCTACTACTGTCAGTGTGAATCTGGATTTAAATCCAACAAGGGAAATGTCAACTTCACTGGTGCAGGTGGAGACAAATGCCAAGGTAGGACATACACATTTAAAACACACCCATGTCTATTACTGATCACAATTTGCATCAGGTGCAATGAGAGACATATACAGTAATAGCTTGCTCAAACCATCTGTTCTATATTATGGAAGCTCACCTGTCTTCACTTCTCACCTCTCTCTCTCTCTCTCTCTCTCTCTCTCTCTCTCTCTCTCTCTCTCTCTCTCTCTCTCTCTCTCTCTGCAGATATCAATGAGTGCATGGAACAAAATATAAATTGTGGTCCCCATGCCTCCTGTCAAAACAATAATGGAAGTTATGTTTGCGTCTGTGATGATGGGTTTGTTTCAAACAATGGAAAAGATGAATTTCAGGTAGACCAGGGAGTGACATGCCAAGGTAAGAAAAAAGGGAAAGTACTATTTTGTCAAGGATTTGAAATTCATTAAAGGCGGTATTCTCCCAGATAAATAATGCTTACTGCAGGCTGAAAGCATAGAGCTAAGAGCTTTATGTATACCAGCCTAAGTGCATATGGCAAAATATGGAAAAACCATAAACCATTTAAATTGTTCTTTGTGCTTTGTGTACTGGTCTACTGTGCTTTGTGCTCAGTTTGGGTAGGATGTTTGGTCCCTTCAAATGCAATTCTACAGTATTGTCGTATTAGCAGAACGATCATGTTACTTATCCTAGATATGGAAACTAAACAGTCATCGCCACTTTCCATCTGAAGTTTTAAGAAACTGCTCACTTCCACTATACGTGTCTTGGATATCAATGGAAAATGTCTTCATAGTCTTTACCATTTTCCCTCTGCAGATAAGAATGAGTGCGATATGATAGACTGTGGTCCCCATGCTACATGTAAAAACAATGAGGGAAGTTATGCTTGTGTCTGTGAAGATGGGTTTGTTGCAAGCAATGGAAACAGCTTTTTGGATGGCAAGGCAGCCATATGCCAAGGTGAGAAACATTAATATCTCTGGACTGGTCATCCAATGGCCCTATTGGCTACTTTTTTTTAACATACTTTTTAGTCAGAGCGACAAAGAGAGAATGCTGGCCAACACTTGTTTTTTTTATTTTTTTATTTTTAATCAATCTTCACAGATAAAGACGAATGCATCCTAAATGCCACCATTTGTGGAAGATATGCTAAATGCCAGAACACCCAAGGGAACTTCTATTGCATCTGTAACCCAGGGTGCAGGCTGAATAACAAAACAGGCATTTGTGAAGGTGAAACTAGTGTTGTTGAGGGTGTTAATGTATAGCCTCTGTTCTAGGAAGAATATACTGTAAGTAACTTAAATGGGGATAATGGCTTCCAGACATTCTAAATTCTTTTCTTATTCTTTTATGTGACATTACAGTTGAAAATGCCTGTATAGCTGATACCACCATTTGTGGGGGAAACGCTACATGCCAACGCACCCCTGGAGGCCACTACTGTGTCTGTAACCCAGGCTTCAGCCTCAAGTCTGGAAACACCAACTTCACCAACAAAGCTGAGTCTTGTGAAGGTGGGTTACAAGTAGGCCATTAGTACATTTACATTTACATTTATGCATTGATTTAGCAGACACTTTTATCCAAAGCGACTTACATTTTGTCAACTATCACTAGTACAATGCGTGTGCCACTGGATTACCCTCAGGAAACAATAAATCAAATGAAATAATTAACTACATTAGCATCAAACAATGGAACAGAGGTACAAAATATAAAGAACCTGAATACAACTGATAAGTAAGGGATAATGTATTGTCCGCCGGTCATTATAGAAAAATATTTCCCAAAAGGAAGAACCGGAGACTGAGGCGCAGCGGAAGTCTCTGATTCGTCCTCAAGGGAAATACAATTTGAAAGTTGGACCATTTTGCACATTGGTACCAAGGAAACTGTACACATTAGTTCCCATTCAGATTTTAATCTATGAACAAATGGTTCTTAAAGTGTTTAATACTGAGTTACTTAATGCATGTTCCAGACATATGCACTCTGGACAGCACCATCTGTGGAGAAGGAGAATGTCAACAGGGTCTCAATGGTCATCAATGCATCTGTGACGAAGGACATACTAACTATGGTTTCAGCCAGGAAGCGTGCACAGGTGAAAAATAATAATACACTACTCCTTTCCTTCCCTCTCCTCTTCACCGTTTCCTTCCGTTTCCTCTCAGCTGTCAGGCTCTAAAGACCTGTCATGATTAAACCATATGGGCTATTTCCTTAAATAGTTACTCATATAGTCAGATTGTGGATTAAATTGGTTTAATCTCAAGTAAATGTCATAAGAATCACAATAGTTGTGATGGGTGAAAGTTATAATTAAAACAAGTACATGAAGTCTTACTGTACTCTAATACTTATTTTGTTTTACTTCTTAGCATTCAACTGTTCCTGGCCAGAAGACTTCAGTTATAGCCAGGTATGATTTGAGTTTCTGTTGTTTCTACATGTCCAAATGAATGCCTGATCTTTTATTGTCTAACTTTTCCTTTGATTTGCTTATATTTGTTTATAACTAATATCTGATTTCCCTGATATTTCTCAGACTCTGCCTGAACTGGAAAGCTCTCATTTGCTGTTGAGCAGCCTGTGCATGAGTCTGACTGGAAATAACACCGGTGAGGCTTCAGCTCCAGACCCAGATCTTGATGGTCCACTGGATGGAAAGGCCTTGTTCATGGTAGATCCTCACACTATCTATTTTGTCTGTCTTCCAGAATGCGCTGCATTCAAGGTACTATTCCCTCCAATTTAGTGTTAGGATGAGGGCTGAGGGGGTTAAGTGTAGAAGTTCCTTTTAGGCTGTGCTGTCTGGAAAGGCAAAAAAAAACACCATTGAGCTTTTTCACAGAGAGCTGAAACAGTGTCATCGTGTCTAACATGTGATGGACAGATTTCATCACAGTCTCATTTGCCTGAATTGTTGCCCATCATTTCTTCCCACTTTTTTGGGGTCTGTCTCTTCCTCACACTATTGCCATTTTATTGTCTCCTATCACAGAAATTTCTGTCATCAATAGAAGGTCTGCCATCCAAACCAACCCTCAGTAATGAGCACATCACCATGATGTTGTCATTAACTGAAAGAGCTCTGAGGGTAATTGGACCCCTGCTTAATAGAGGTTTATCCACCAGGAACAACACAGCTGGAGTTTCAGCTCAGGATGGAATGGAACTTTTAATGGTACATTTTGGCTTCATTTTCAAACTTGGGCTGCTATTATTCAGAATGTCTCACCGAATATAAGCCTGTGTGTGTTAAACTACAAAACTGACAGAAATTGTTTAATCTCCTCACTATTTATTATCTCTATCTTTCTTTCTCCTCCTTTCTCCTTCCTTTCCCTTTCCCTGTGTCTCTTTTTTCTGCGCTCAGTCTCACTCTGTTTTTTTTTTCCTTCCTATAGAAACTCCTGGTAATAATAGAAGAACTGTTGTCAAAAGGGCTCATCAATGACAAGCAAGTCCCCAAGGTGTTGTCATTAAATGAGAGAGCGCTGGAAACATTTGGGCCACTGCTAAAACAAGATGTACAGTCTGGGAAAAGCATGGCCAGGGGCTCAGGTCAGGCCGGAGCACCGGATGGAAAGGCATTCTTAGAGGTAGTGCTTTATTAGCCTGATTTGACGATCCGCTTTCACATCGTTTCACCTCGTGCAAACTGTCTAAAACATCTCCATTGGCAACTTTTTCCTCTGCGCTACGTGCTATGCAATGCTTTGAAACATGTTGTTACAGTTCTTATAAAAAATGTTTTTTTTTTTTGTTTTTTTTTATCTTGACTCAAAGTTGATGTTGTCTGAGCAGCAATATTGTGGCTTCCGTTTCTCACTCTGTTTGCTGAATCTGGCCTGCAGATCAGTATCGGTGAAAACAAAACTGCATTATGCTATTCCTGACTGTCTGGTGAAACAAAATGAGATGAGCAGAGCCAGTAGTGCTGTCTAGTGCATTATGGTAGCTTTGACTGTAAGCTACAGTTGTTTAGCAAGCCATAGCCGCTTTTTTCCACCCATTTTTCTCCAGTTATTTCACTCCTCACTTATTCCCACCACTCTTTTTTGTTTCTTTCCCACAGAGACTGATGAATATAATAGATCAGCTTTTGTCAAAAGGGCCCCTTGCTAACGGCAAGCAAGTCACCACTTTGCTGTCCTCTGTTGAGGGAGCACTGAGACTAATTGGACCACTGCTAAATGATCGTCGAACCAATATGTCATCCGAATGTATTGGTAAGTCTCTCCTCTATAGTAGCCCTATCTAAAAATCACACCATTTTCAAGGATTCAAGGATTCTAGACAGGAAGGATTTTTAAAAAATAAAAAATAAAAATGGGAGCAGCTAATGCTGCCTACCTGCGACACCATCACCATAGCAAACATTTTCTACATAGCTGACTCGTAAAGGAAGCACAAGGCAGAAACTGCTTTCACTATGCATGTGTGTGTGTGAGCACTCTGTGGTTAACTTGTCACCTTGTAGCTTCATTTTAGCCACGTCGTGTGCAGAGTGAATACTGGTGCATATTGCAAATTTAACTCAACCCTCAAGCATATTAATAGAGCTATTAGATGTCTGTCTCCCACGCTCTGCAAATGGCCTTACAGTCTATGCAATTGTTCCTATACACTGATAGACAAAACAGTATTATGTAATACGGCATGTTACCTAAACCTAACTTAGAACCTACAGTAACTAAGAACTAATGTCTGATAATAAGAAACTTTGGTAACACTTTATTTGAAGGTACTGTCATAAGACTGACATGACACTGTCATTAACTATGACATGACGTTGTCAAGAATCTGTCAGTCATGACAGGTGTATAAAGTTTATAACAGATTCATGACAACGTCATGTCATAGTTAATGACAGTGTCATGTTAGTCTTATGACAGTACCTTCAAATAAAGTGTAACCGAAAGGTTTCATACTTAATAAATGTATTAACTTGCACAAGAGCCTATGTGCAATTCTAAAATTGATTATGATTTGTGGATGTCATTGTCAGGTCCCATTTTGTTCTGTATACTGCTGCACCTTACAAAAGTACAAAAATCATGACAGCGTCTGTGCATTTCTTGGTAATCATGCAGCAAAAAGGAAATATATTCTTTGATAGAGGAATTCAACAACTTCCCTCAGCTGTGGTAAAACCAGCATAACCCACAGTGTCTTGTGGCTCATTGCTTACATGAAAGGGTCTGTGGGTCTGAGGGTCTATTTTTGAAGTACTTGTGCTAGTGCTATGCAGGATGGAACTGAACCCATGTGCTTTGAGTACATAAGCACCATCCATTAAACCAGTATAAGCTGATTTGTGAGCTACGTGTCACATAGGAATGCATGTGTCACCTTTCAATCTGTGTGTTTTCAGAGGTGGAACTACTGGTGGAAAAGACAACTGCACCACCCACTGGGTCTGTGCGTCTGCTTTCCGGGAATACCACACTGGACACACACTGGGAGACAGCGACAGACGCTAAATTCCCGGGTATAAACACTGTGCTGATGCACTGTCTAGTAGTGCACTTCTGAACAGGAATAACCCTTTGCCATACAGGAAATAGTCACAGACAAGTGAAAGAAATATTTACATGTTTATACTCTTTCCCTCCTGTGTGTGTGTGTGTGTGTGTGTGTGTGTGTGTGTGTGTGTGTGTGTGTGTGCGTGTGCGTGTGTGTGTCTTGTGGAGCAGGATTTGCTACCATTGCCTTGCTGAGCTACAAGAACTTGGAGAAATCGACTAACGCCTCTTTTGCCATGGCTTCCCATGAAGAAAACCTGAAAAATTTACAGATGAACTCAAAAGTTGTGACGGCAACAGTTAGCAATTTGAACACGACACGGCTGATGAAGAACATCACCCTCTCATTCACACATTTCAACGTACGCATTAAACTTCTCACTCACCCATCTTAATGCAAATGTCACAAGAGCACAGATGTATATATTTTTATATGAAAATAAAAAACGTATTAAAAGCTTATATTGTCGATAGGCAGCAAAAAGGTTTTTAAAACCCAGCATTTCACAGTATTACCATAACAGAATATACTGTACTGCAGATAGTAGCTGAATCAACATTTTTTTTTACCACAGGCCAACACCACCAAGCAACACCCCAAATGTGTGTACTGGGACCATGGACATGAGGCGTGGTCTGACCACGGGTGCACTGTGGTGATGACCAACGCAACTCACACTGTGTGCTCTTGCAGCCATCTCAGCAGCTTTGCAGTTCTGATGGCTCTCTATGAGGTCGAGGTACAGTATCACTACCCACAGCTAACTGTTCCCAATAGTCTCGTAGCCCCAGAATAGATCAGATTCTTACTTCTCTCGCTCATAGACAATGTAGACAGCAGTGAACTTGCTTAAACATTTAGAACAGTGAATCTGTTGGTTCAAGTGCCAAATAGGCAATTTTATGGTATCATCATAAAACACCTGAAAATGTTATAAATCTCACTCTAGTATGGATGTCACCTGTGCCATCACTCTTGTGATATGTGTCACCTCACCTGTGATGCAAAAATGTAACTGATATTCAAGATGACTTTCTGTCTATTACTAATATAATACAGTTTTGCCTAATAATTGCAATAAGTACAGTATTTGTACCTGTAGAGAAGGTTATAGTATAACTACAGTACTCTCAATATTATCTCCCCTCTCTCTCTCTCTCTCTCTCTCTCTCTCTCTCACTCTCTCTCTCTCTCTCTCTCTAGGACACCTTTGAGCTGCTCCTGATGACCTGGGTGGGTCTGTCCCTGTCTATCGTGTGTCTCCTGGCGTGCGTCCTCACCTTTGCCTTCTGCCGCTCCATTCAGAGCACACGCAACACCATCCACCTGCACCTCAGCTTCAGCCTCTTAGTCGCCAGCATCATCTTCCTCGCTGGCATCTCCCGCACAGAAAACCAGGTGAGCGACTGAGTCCAGGTGAGCGACTGTCAAAGAAAGACAGAGTGAGAGAGGGAGAAAAGAGAAAGAAAGGGATTGTTTATATATTTTCAGGGGCAACGGGCAACACAATCACATAATTATTTAGACACATGCATACTGTATAAGGACACCTCCAGTGAATGAATAGACTTGTACTGATACTTATCAGCACTTAGTATGCACTTTGCAGTGTGATACACCACACACTACATTCTTTGAGTACACTATATAGACATAGGTACACAGACACAGATAGGCACAAACAAAAGCACCTATTGCCATATACATCTAGGTACACACATACACACTCACACAAACACGGTCTTTGGTATTTTTGGCCCTCAACGGTGCCTTCTGGGCAGCACTGCCTTCAAGGCACTACTCCCCCCAGTTTAGGGTTAGGATGAGGGTTGAGGGGTTTAGAGTTAGGAATAGGGTAAAGGTAGTGCCTTTTTGAGCCACACACACAACACACATCCTCTGTCTGAATCTGCTGTGCTTAAATGACAGACTGGCTGTGCAGTGGTGGCAGGGTTGCTGCACTTCTTCTACCTGGCTGCCTTCTGCTGGATGCTGCTGGAGGGGGTGCAGCTCTTCCGGATGGTGGTGCTGGTCTTCCACACCACACTGAGGCCCCTCTACCTGATGGCGGCTGGCTATGGCATCCCAGCCGCCATAGTGGCCATCTCTGTGGCCATTTACTCGAAAGGATACGGCTCCAAGCGCCTGTGAGTTGCCTCGTCTGTCACTGCCATAGCTTCCATAACCTTGTAAGCTAATTTGATTTGTCTGTTATTTTCTGTTGTTGCGGAAATGATCTGATTTTCTGCCTCGCTCTGTTGTGGTGTGGGCATGTGTGTGTGTGTGTGTGTGTGTGTGTGTGTGTGTGTGTGTGTGTGTGTGTGTGTGTGTGTGTGTGTGTGTGTGTGTGTGTGCACGTGTGCCCTAAGGTGCTGGTTTGATGTGAGAGAAAACGCCCTCATCTGGAGTTTCCTGGGCCCTGTCTGTGTCATCATGGCTGTGAGTTTATTTTCAGCTGTTTGCATTGTCATATCTTAGTCTTATCTCATTACTTCCTACAGTTCTTGGTTGTCTCAGTCTGATGGTAGAGTTTTTGCTAATCTCCTCATTAGCATCTTGCGGTATTTCCTATATTTTTACTATTTTCTGTATCATTCCTCTATTTTTGTATTGCATTTATCATCCCAAAGTAATAATCAAAATGTGCAAGTAGTTTAGATCAAGAAGTCCAAGCTTCTGTTACTATGTATGCTGAAACAGTGTATACAATAGTTTCATGTCATGGTGTAGGAAATCGCCACATTTCATTTTCTCTCAGTCTTTGTACACCTCGTAACTACAAAAGTTTTATGGACATGGAATCTTATGGAAACTTTTAAGCAAGATGCTAATGAGGAGATGCTACAGATCTGTTTTGTTCAATGATATATGCTAACCTGAAGCTAAAAACACTGTCAGACTGAGACAATGGCAGGATGAACTGAGGGAAGGTAAATTGTTTTCTCAATTGTTTAACTCTAGGGAAGGTACAAGTGAAGAGTGAATTCGGTGGCCATCATGCTGGCATATTCCTTTAATGTGAGTTTTCATGCACTCCCTCTTTGTGTCTCTCCTGCAGGCAAATGTCGTTTTCTTCCTGGTGACAGTCTACAAGCTTGCAGAGAAGTTCTCCAGCCTCAACCCTGATCTCAACAAACTGCGTAAAATCAGGTAGCCTACACATGAGTTTTCTTCTGTTCCAATTATCCCACTCCAATTCAAATTAAAGTCTGAACCAGGAGAGTAACCCTAATTATCAGTCAGGGACACACTTATGGCGTATTTGACTTTTCAGAGAATTTTCTAGAAACATAGGGGCTCTGGTAGTTGTGCAATAAACTGATATCCGTTGGATGGTGGAAGAAATGTCATACACCTTTGTCTCCCCCTGCAGGACATTTACAATCACTGCAGTGGCTCAACTTGCTGTGCTGGGCACCATGTGGATCTTTGGCGGTTTCCAGTTTAACGAGTCCACCATGGTCATGTCCTACATCTTTACCTTTCTCAACTGCCTGCAAGGAGTAATGATGTTTGTTATGCACTGTCTGCTCAACAAGCAGGTAAGCCCTTCTACAGAGAGTCTTTATGCCGAGCAGTACAGAGTTAGTGTGTGGTGGGTGCAGTCAGTTCACGCGACTGTCTCTTTTTTTTTTACGGCTCACAGGTGAGAGAGGAGTACGGCAAATTCCTGGCCTGCATCTGTACACCACACAAACCCAAGTACTCAGACTTCAGCTCAAACCAGTCCAAGTCTCAGGTAGGCTATACTAAACAGTCCAAAACTTGAACTTGAAGACTCATTTTCAAGAGATGGTGTTGAGGGGATTTCTTGTTGTTGGGATGGCAGTTGTGACACTGTACTTCCTAATCTTGTGAACTTTTGCTAAAAATGCTAGATGGCATTCCATATCAACCTCTGGTGTTAGGTCTTCTTTTACAGAGAAAAATAGAATGCAAATAAGGAAGTGGCTAACTTCATTATTTTTATAGAAATAAGGCTTGTGAACTTTTGCTCAGAAGTTGCTTTTGCAACTTCTGGTGTTAAGTTTTTTTTTTTTTTTTAAGATTGCGCCAAGCGATAGAATGTAATATGGAGAAGTGGCTAAGTTCTGTTATGAAACATCATAAAGTGCTAAATACTCAGGGTCCATGTTCTGATTTTTATCTAGAAAAAAAATAATATTTCGGCCTACGTCTTTCTTTAGGTTTCAGGCTCGTTCCATTAACTGTTGTGATCCACAGCTGTCCAAGAGTGCACAGAACACTGGAGAGTCCCAGATCTAAGAGTTCTGAAGTCTCTCTGGACCAGGACCATGGATTGATCAGCACCAGACTTTCCCCAACTCAGGCGACACAACTGTGTCACTATTCTATGCTAAAGAGGAATTCTCGCCATTTTATTTTTTTTATTTTATTTTATTTTATTGTGTATGCACTTTCCAGTCTGTTGCTATTGACGTCTTTATGATCTGCTCATGAAGGTGAAGTTTTTGGGCCTTAAACTCATGCCCTTTAACTACTTGTTCAAATGTCTCTTTTGACTTTGTCATGCATTTGTATTTATCTCTAGGTATTTATTGTTTTTGTTTTGTGTGTGTGTGTGTGTGTGTGTGTGTGTGTGTGTGTGTGTGTGTGTGTGTGCATACGGAGAGAGAGAGAGAGAGAGAGTGAGAGAAAAAGAAAGAGAGAATACTTTGTGTGTGCTCGGGTGACAGGCTACTATCTAATGATTGAAAATGAACTCACTGTGGTTCTAGTTTGCTGTAGATATTTTTTATGTATGTATTTTAAGGATTGCCAACTGCTTTCAAGTACATGTATATGTATATATGAGTCATAGAACCAAGCTCTTTCATTCTTACCTTCACCTACAGGAAGGAAATGAACAAGATCTGCAGGGGGTAAAGGGGATATTAAATTGCGATTTACAAGCCTGAGGTGTTTCTCTCTTCTTTTTTTGCCACTGGCTTCTTCAACTAAAACAGCTGCATCCTGTAGCATTTCTAAGCATAGTACCTTAATTTCTGTTGAGTCTTCTCATACATGAACTCTAGAGGCCCTTACTTGATTTGGTGTGAGCCTTTTGTACCGTGTACATATGCTATGAATCCTGTTTATGTTACTACAACAGAGAGATATGCAGTTTCTCTAGATTTTACATTGTATGAGTATGTTGTTGTTGTTCCTTTTTTCAAAGTATTAATTATGTACACCTTTTAAAGTGTATTTTTTGAAGCACTTTGCTTGAACCAAAATATTTTTTTGCCACCTTCAGTGATACTAATTAATTAATCAGTGTTGCACCAATTGCTGGCTGTGAATCAGCTGAGCCGTACAATATCTGTGCGTGTGTGCGCTTTGAGCTAAAATTTTTATCATTCAGACCTTGGGTCAAAAGGTAAGAAGTGCAAATATACTGTAGCTTGCACAAACATTTTTCTATGATTTTTTTTAATTCATCACATAACGTAAAGGAGCTGTGTGTAAGAAATATATTCCAAATAATCCTAAAATGGGCTTGATAAGGCACTAGACATGAAAAAAATCATTTTAAACACTGATATCACTGACAGTTGTAGTCCAGCCAGAATATTTGCATTTGAAAAGCTAAATTGCAGCCCACAAATAGTGCTTACGTTTAGTATGTTTCATTGTCAAGGCCTCATTATTCTTCCGAAATACATCATGACAAAGTGAGAAATAACACAAGGATATGTATAGGAGATGCTTTTGAAAGATGAAGACAGCAAAATATTTTGAATTCTAGTACCAATTTTGCCCACAATTCAGCACACTGCTCCTTTAAATCACAATATATCAATATCCAATATTTGGTCATCACTGTGAGAGCATGATATTCAGGGCAATATATTGTGTCACAAAGACTTGTAACTTATTACAGTATAGTCTACATTGCCCCCACACAATGAAGGATCTGTCAGAAAACAAATCATTTTGGACGTTTGTTTTCAGAAACATACATACATCGCTATTAAACGACCTCGTCATAAATGATAAAAATACTCTCAGCAGTCACTTTCCCCAGTACCATTTGTTGAGATTGGTAAAAACTTGGAAGTTTTTCCTCGTGCGGATATAGTGGCATGCCCGGCATGCATGTTCCTGTGGAAAGTTTACATAAGTCGCCCTGAGGTGCTTTCGCCAGTTAAAGAACTGGCGATACTTTTCTTCATCTTTGTTCAGCATGTGTAGATAGTCAGCCAACTCTTTGGGACTACTGAAGTCATCTACATGAATGAAGGCATCTTTAGGTATGAACTTCTCATAGGAACCTCTAGGTGGCCCTAAAACCACAGGCACTGTCCCCAGACGGAGTGGGTTGTACAGTTTCTCAGTCATGTAGTCAAGTGCTATGTGGTCTGAGCGTTCATGGGTATTCTCAAACGAAAGGTAGAATTTACAGTTTTCCACTGTTCGTGTGTAGTCCTCACTACTAAGCCGGTGGTTCGAATGCCGCCCAAATGTCTCAATTTCTATGTGCTCCTGAAGCTGGTTGTAATATTTCACTCGTGCATGATTCTCATTCCAGTTGCTTACAATCCAGCAAAGAGTTTTTGTTTTTACTGGAATAGGCTCCTCGGTATTCTTCAGTCTTTAGCTCCAGCTGCTCACGTACAGTAATATCAGCGTCATGCCGGTAGTTCATGGTGACATTGAACATGTTGTCCAACTTGGGAATTCTGTTTGAGTTCTGGGGAGACTCAAAGAGCATCCATATCCATTTTTGGAAGAAAGGACGTGGTTGTTTGGGCAGATTAGACAGATCACTGGCAATGTCTCTGTGATGGATAAGAACTCCATCAGCACTTGAGTACAGATTTCGATCATCAGTGAGATGGCAGCCGCTGATGTCATATTTTGAGGCGCAGGAGTGAAGGTCAAATTTCCTCCCAAAAGGCCAAAACCATATGAGAAGAATTGTGTCTCTTTTGTTTGTATTGTTCTCTTCTTTAGAGCTGGTGTGGATCATTGGTGGTGTAGGCTGCTGAGAATGAAAGTACTGGAAAGTACTGTTTCTTTCATATACGTAAAATATTAGACAAACACAAAGCAAAAAAGAAACTATTATGAATGTTTTGCATACTCCAGTAGATGTCATTGCCTGTAAAATAAGAGAAAGTCAAGAGTGTTGTTACTCACACAAACGAAAACAATAATATTCAGTCTTGGCATGTCATGTTTTTTTTTTTGGATAATCTACAGATGCAATATGATATACTGTATACTGTATATTGTGTGATGTATGGAGTGCTGTCTCACTAGCTTCTGGTAGTGTTTTGTATCACTGTTTTGTAAAGTGATAAAAAGTAAACCATTTTAGAAAGTAAACAACTTGTGTTGTGTGTTGCAGGTCAGTCCAGCCTACGTTTTCACCTGTGCCATTCAGTTTAGTGATGTACTTTATTTGTTTTAGTTTTACAGAAATCAAGGATGAACTATCTGTGTAAGTTTAAAGTCTTCAGTAAAGATCCACTTCATCTAAACCATTCTCTGTCTATTTTTGACACATTGGGTGGTTCCAAACTAAGAACTATTTTGGCAAGCAGAAGATGAACAAACAGAAATTGAAACTAAGTGGTAGAAAAATGTTATGTGGCTGCTTGCACAGCAACTACGTTACCACACCTGTGGCGATTTCCGCTAACCAACACCACCTCCACTTGTGTGATACTGCGGTACAATTATCACTTCTATCATACTAGCAGAAGCCACGGCATACTGTAGGTAGGACAAGCCTAATGCTATGGGCTCACTTGCTTATGGACTTCTCACCTTCAAGATTCAAGATTAAATACCATGAAGAACAAAACTTGTGATTCACAAATAAAAGGCTGGCGCAAATAAATTTGCCTTGAATCAGGAATACAGTAATTCCTTCACAACTTGAGCTTCCTCATTACAAAGACTCACGGTGGGTTTTCCATAGAAATAGAAAAAGAGCTCAATTCCTGTCTGCACTGCTCTGCTTCTGTGGACTATGGAAACCATGGTACCATTTTACACATTGTTTCTGAATCTTGTGGAGCATTTTGCTGTGATCACAAAATTCATCCTTTACATTCCCTTGTTTCACTTCTCATTTCTGTGATAGCTGACTACGTTCTAAAGAACCCCCTCCCTCCCCAATGCATGTTTCCGCTCAGTTCAGCGTGACCTCACAGGTTTCTGCGCCATTACAAATAATAGAAATGATAAACAATGCACTAATACAGTATAAATATTGGAAAGACTTATAGATACAGTATGTGTTATGGAGAAATGATTTGTGATCTAAACACCAATATCTAAAATGGCACTGCTGAATGGGAAATGCATAAACAAATACATAATAATGTGCTGCATGAGTAACACTCAGAGACTTATCTTCGATTAAACAGTGATTCCTGAACCAGCTAACACCCTAGCCCACTAAAACAACTTCATATTATAGGCATTTCCTGTCAACACCAAGCAGGCACACTGTTAGACCGCAACAGGATCTTTCTGCAATTTTTCCTCCGCATAAGTAAAGTAAAGAATTCAGAGCTATCTTATAGAGTAAAAAATCTTTTGGCAGTTTACTCACCAGGCATGTAAGTGTTTCTGGGTGTGGATGTCAGATAAGCCAGCAGCCCCCGGATGCAGCCTTGCAGTCTCTCGGGGAGGACTCAAATTTAAGCACAGCCCTACAGTAGCAGCAGGCTGAGGCCTGTTGGCAGTGCAGTTTACTCAAAGATAGTGGATGGGCGGAGCAAAATGATTCATGGTACTTAATGTCTATGGAAGAAAGCATGAGTCACCCTGGTAGATGTAAAAGCTTGTTAAAGCCAGAGGTGCATATTAAATGCCTCTCTGTAATTTATTTTTTGTATTTTTTGTATTTCTTGTACCCAATGGGCGTTGATGTAAGTTTAATAGGCCTATGATTTTCAGTTGACCTGATCTAAATAGGAAAGAAAAATTCAGCACCCTCACAGACTGCATGTACCTGAATTAAAGAGAGTCATAGTCATGACATTGACCTGAGATGGGCTGGGAGGTGTGAATATAATGATTCCACGTCAAAAATGTACATCCATTATTCAATAAAAAAAAAATAGGCTTTTAAAAATTCTGTAAAATTCTGGGATTTTGCCATAGACTTTGTTAAGGCCGATAATGTAATAATGGCCAATAATGTAATAACTGCCAGTGACGACTGTTTTTAATGTAATGTAGACAAAATAACTCGCCGATAACGTAAGAAAATGTTTGAGACTATAATTTAATAATCTGTTACAAATAATGTAATAAGTTATTTCTGAAAATGATGTTATAATTTCAATTCATGCTATACTAGTTCATTTCACTTTTAAATCATGATGCTTCCAGACAGGATCACTCACACACAATTGGACCAACAATCACCCTCAATATCTTTCCATTGGCTCTAGGAGAAGATTCTATCCCCAATCCATCCGAAGTCTGAACTCACACTATACTGACTTTTCACACATTTACTTCTCAGCACTCATGAAGCCATCCTCACAAACACATCCTAACACACTGCACCGCACCACACACACAG